>PDNB01000156.1:0-69252 GCA_002573585.1 Helicocarpus griseus UAMH5409 | reverse complement strand
TCTGCTGCTCTTCCCAGCGCCTAAATATCTACTAGGAGCTACAAAGCTGAGTTGAACCTCACGCAGAAATGCGCTTGATCGGAGTCCTATTTTCCTATCTTTTTTTTTTTTTTTTTTTTTTTTTTTTTTTTTTTTTTTTTTTTTTCGTGGAATGTCATTCTATGTGACGCTACATTGCCGCGTAAATGACACGCCTCTAAAGTCATCCCTTGGTTCCGAACACTCCATCTTGAGGCGGCAAGAGAAGTTGCAGGCAGAGTTCGCTATGTCTTCCCGTCCGCCTGCACTAAGGAAGTTCCAGGTCGGCTGGATCTGTGCCTTGGCCATTGAAGTCGCCGCAGCGAAGGAGATGCTGGATGTCAATTTTGGAATTTTGAGCAAGCAGGATAGCTTGGACACGAACGCGTATATACTAGGACGCATCGGTGAACACCACATCGTCATTGCTAGCCTTCCAGAGGGACAATATGGGACTACTTCAGCTACGACAGTTGCAGTCAACATGATGCGAACCTTTTCAGGCTCGATACGCATCGGGCTAATGGTTGGGACCGGAGGAGGAATCCCTTCTGTTAGCCATGACATACCGCTCGGGGACGTTGTGGTCGGCTGCCCCGACGGAACCTGCGGAGGAATAATTCAATACGACTTGGGGAAAGCCGTGGCAGGTGGTAAATATCATCAAACCGGCTCGTTAAACAGTCCACCCAGATCGTTGTTGAATGCGGTCATTCATATGAAAGCAACCGAATACACAGATTACCTTTCTTATAATGGCTACGTCCAGAAAGCGATCAAACGGAATTCGAAGACACGACAGACCTTCAGTCGACCCGACCCACGAAACGACCGGCTTTTTGAGGTGGATTATGAACATCCTCCTAATGCGACTACTTGCGATAACTGTCTTCCAGAAGAAGAGAAAGCAAGAAATACTCGAAGAGAAGCAACTCCTCAAGTACATTACGGTATTATTGCGTCAGGAAACACTGTCATCAAACATGGAGCTACTAGAGGTGCGCTCTACAGGGAGACTGGGGCACTATGTTTTGAAATGGAGACAGCTGGGCTGATAATGGACTTTCCTTGCATTGTAATCCGTGGCATCTGCGATTATGCGGATTCACACAAGAACAAAAATTGGCAAGGATACGCATCATTGGTAGCAGCGGCGTATCCAAAAGAGCTGCTCAGTTACATACCTGTTGGCCAGGTGTCACAGGAAAAGGTACTTAGGGATGTGTGCAGTGCGTGAGAGCTGTTCATTTTTTCACTACTGTTCCTAAGCGTTCGTAGATGTAGCATATTGACTTTTTTTTCATGCAGGTGAAATCGTACACGAAATCAAGGATGTCAACAAAAGCCTCGAAAAAGCATATCTACAACACGAACGCCATCATAACGAGCAGCGGAGAACGGCATTGACCAAGGAACAACAAGAATGTCATCAAGCATTCAAAACGTCTACATACGAATAGTTCAAAGATATCAACCCAATCAGAGTCAAGGGCACGTGTAGATGGGTTCTTGACAATCCACAATACCTTGATTGGTGGGAGAATGTCCATAATAATGTGCTTTGGATCTCGGCTGACCGTGGATGCGGAAAATCGGTCCTCGCCAAATCCCTTGTCGACATCGACTTCCAGAAATCCGATCCCCCTCTGACCGTTTGTTACTACTTTTTCAAGGATAAAGATGAGCAGAATAGCTTGGCTACGGCGGTGTGTGCTATGCTCCATCAGCTGTTCCAATGCCGACCCGATCTCTTACAACATGCAATACCGTCGTGGAAAGCGAACGGGCCCAAACTTCAGCGAGAAGTGGGAGAACTTTGAAGGATTCTCGAAGCTGCCACATCTGACCCCGCGTGCTCGAGGACCGTATGTATTCTCGACGCATTGGATGAATGCCAGCCGGATGAACAAGATAAATTGATCAGAAAGCTGGAAAATTTCTATATTCAGACTTCTTCGCGGTCCAGTACGACCTGGCTAAAGTTCCTGGTCACAAGCCATCCCTATAGCATGATCCGGCAAGGTTTCCAATCAGTCTCTCAAATCCATCTCGAAGGGGACAGAGAGAACGATCAAATCCGGAAAGAAATCAGCCTCGTCATCAAGGACCAAGTTGCAAAAGCTCGGTGCAAGGCTCAAGTATCGCATGCAATGCAGAGAAAACTTGAGCAACAGTTGATGCACATGGAGCATCGTACCTACCTCTGGCTATACCTGGCCATAGACGACATTCGCATAACGTTGCAGGATAGCCTTCAGCCGAATAAAGAATCTATTCAATTGATTCCCCGCTCTGTCAATGAGTCATATAGAGAAATACTTCATAGAGTACCAGCGAACAAAGTTGCGGAAATGAAGATGATCCTCCAAATAATCGTTGGCGCACGACGTCCATTAACGATTGACGAAATGACTATGACCCTGGGCATAGCGAAGTCACCGCATTTGCGAAGTGCAGCCGAGGTTGGCTTGGATCCAGAAGGGCTCGATCAAAAGCTCAGCTCCGTCACCTGTGCCAACTTTTTATTTTTATTAATAACTCGAAAATCTACCTGATCCATCAGACGGCGGGAGAATTTTTGCTTGGTGAATGGGTCCCCGGAAGACTCAACAGCAAATGGAGCTTCAAGCTGACTGATACTGAGGATTTAATGTCACGAATTTGCGTTCGTTACCTACTTATGGATGATCTGGGGGACGCGCCTCCACCGGAGTGTAATTTTGAGATCCAAAGCCTCTTCGCGTACGCAGTGGAGCACTGGGCTTGTCATGTTCGAGAGATGTCTCCTTTTGCAGAGTCTGAATTGGCGGAGGATATAGACTTGCTCTATGACACTTCCAGTTCTCGTTATAGCCGGTGGTTTCCTTCGTTTCGCAAGGCAGTATTCCACGCGGATTTCAACCTCGAATTGAGTGCGTCGGAGCTAGCTGCTTTTAATGGACATACAAACAAAATACTCAGATTAATCAGGCAGGGTGATACCGATACTGGCCAAAATGCCTGGGAAGGCGCTGCATTAGTTTGGGCATCGGAGGGAGGCCACAGTGAGACTGTGAAGCTCTTGCTAAAACATGGAGCATATGTTGATGCTTTTCGTGGCTTGCATGATGATACGTGCATTCATGTTGCTTGTCCTCATGGCCGATTTGAAAATATCCTGACCTTGCTACATGATAAGGCGAAGAAAAATCCTTCAGAACGAGGCTTTGAGACTGCTCTCACTATTTATCCTAGAAGTTTTGACTTTACGAATTTGAAGTTAAAGCCCCGGCCAGAGCGTCCAAAAGAATTTGATCGAGTTGATGTTGGCGATACTGCTCTTATCGTTGCTTCTCGTAGAGGCCACTTTGAGATTGTGAAAATATTGCTAGAGCATGGAGCAAAGGCTGACCAAAATGATTCCTTCTCCAGGGCTCTTGTCACGGCCTCTTATACAGGTGACTTTGAGATTGTGAAGATCTTGCTAGATCATGGGGCAAAGAATGGCCAAAACCACTTTGGTCGAGCTCTTATTATTGCTTCTCACAGAGGCTATTTTGAGGCTGTGGGGGTTTTGCTAGAGCATGGAACAGCAGATGTTAATGCTGAGAATGGTGATTATAAAACTGCTCTTCGTGTTGCTTCTAAAAAGGAGATTGTGAAAATCTTGCTGGAGCATGATGCAAAATATTAGGAAAATCTCTACCCTCTTTCATAACCTGGCTGGGCTTACACTGAGTTTGATTAGTGGTCACATATAACTGTCTCATGATATATCCAGAGATCCTACCGCATCATCAACCATTGGGTTGAATGCGTAAACTGTAATGAGGGCAATCTAGCCCATCATATTCTTCGCTATAGAGACACTCTGAGAAGAATTTCCTACTCCTTGATGGATAACAAGCCAAGGTAGAATCTGGCAGTCACTGATTCAATACTACAAAATCACCTATCAAGCACTTGTCAATAGACAATCATCCTTCTGACGATGGCATGTCATTTATTCTAGGTGATCTCCCTATGTCTGATTAAAATTTTGATCCAAATTGAAGGGATCTTGATAGATGTTCACAATACCATGTCTAAAACTGGTCCTTCGCTTCCGGTGTGGCAGTTCACGAGGGGCTGAGCTAAATGGGAGCAGCAAAGATGATGAAATGGTTCGAAAGGCGTGGAGGCCCGGATGCAGCAAACATTGGCGGTTGTGGTGCCCATGAAGATGGGCGTTGCCAGTATTGAGTGGTGTTGGGGAGCATTCGGGGAAGGATTGGCTTGTAGAACATCAGTAACCGACAGCCCAGACATTCTCTGCTCCCGTTTTAGTGTCTTTGGTATGTGACAGAGTGGAAGTGTTAAACATATCAAGTAGCACGAAACATTCATTCGGGAGTATCTCATTGCCTGCATAGAAACTTTAGCACAAGCGTCTAACCCTCTTCTTGCTAACAGTGTCAGACTTCATACAAACAAATAACAATCAGCTTGAATAACCCACAATCGCCCCATCAAAAATTATCCCTCACCAATAATTGCCTACTTCCCAGCGTCATCTTTCAAAGCAACAATCCGATTCAACACCACCTTATCCTCCGTACTATCACTATCAAGCGCAAAATACGCAACACGCATTCCCTGAAACCGAACCGTCTCAGGATGCACAATCGAACCATCCGCACCAGCCTTGCCCGCGCTAGTGACATCATATTCCTCCGTCTCAGGCTTATCAGGGTTAGCGGCCTTCTCGCCCTCCTTAGCAGGCCAGGGTGCGCGGCTCTTGATTTCAGGGAATCCAATGTCAACCATCGCGTCGGGATAAACTTCCATGGAGTTTTGATTGATGTCAGAGAGGAAGCCTTCGGGGTGGCTTTTTGGATCTTCGGATTTGAAAAGCTGGTTGATTACACGAACTTCAGCTTTGACGGGGCTGGAGTGTTCGGGGGACAGCCCGACCCAGTGAATGAAACTGTGGTAAGTTTATCAGATATGGCGTTCTAATCATTTCGGGCATTGTATAAATTCCACGCGTGTTCTAGTGACTTACGTCTTAGGTTTCTTGGGAGCAGCTCCCTCTTCTGGCTTCTCGTATTTCGCGTGGACACATGTTACTGCACCAGTCTCTGGATCTTTCTCGAACGATGTGGCAGTAATCGGGTAAGGAACCTTCATCAGGCCAACGGTTTTACCGGGTGCAAGTCGGAAATAGTCAGCAGAGTCAACTTCTCTAAAGTCGGTTTTCTCGATATAGACCGTCCGGGTAAATGGCACTTTGTGCACCTAGAAAATCGGAAGACTGTTAGACTATGATCACATGCGAGGAACCAACGGGACAGCTCTTTGTGTAATATAAAAGTGGTCTCAACGTACCCCGAATGCCGGATCTTTCGAGTAAGGGATCTCGACCATCTCAAGATGGCCTTCGGGAAGATCATCAATGACAACCTTGAGAGGCTCCATCACAACCATCAACCGCGGGACCGTGGTCTCAAGATACCTTCTCACTGACTGCTCGAAGCGGTGTGATTGGATATTGGTCTTCGCTTTCGTAACACCTAGTTCATTCACGAAAGAGAGAATAGCCCCAGGAGGCACTCCACGACGGCGAAGGCCGACAAGGGTATAGAGACGGGGGTCATCGTATCCGCCAACATGCCCTCCCTCGATGAGTTTCTGGATATCGCGTTTTGAAAGAATCGTTCCAGAAACATTGAGACGGCCGTATCTAGAAAGATAATTAGAAAGTTTTCCTTACAACAAAAGCAAATGGACGGTGACTAACTCTCTTTGCATTGGCTTGTATACTTCCAATCTGTCGCAAAGCCACTCGTAGGATACTCGCGACAATTCAAATTCGGTCGTGCACAGAGAATGCGTGACACCCTCGAAGCTATCGCAAAGACAATGAGTGAAATCATAAGTCGGATAAATTCTCCATTTGTCTCCAGTTCGGAAATGGTGTCTATCCTTGTCATCAATGACACGGTACGCGAAGAGATCCCACATCTGAGGATTGCCATCTTCAATATTCTGCTTCATGCGAAGAGCAGCTTCTCCAGCTTTATATTTACCGTCACGCATAGCTCTGAATTCCGTAAGTGACTCTTCAATAGGACGAGTGCGATGCGCGCATGCAAATCGAGCTTTGCCTTCCCCTTCACCTCCGCCTCGCTGGGCCTGAATTTCGGCCTCTATAACAAAATTAATATATTGAACTATAGACAAAAGACTGAGAAGAATACCACTTACTATTACAGTGGCAAACATATGCACCGTCCCGCTTAATTAGATCTTCCGCCAGTTCATATAGACGGTCAAAGTTGTCACTGGAATACGTGATCTTGACAGGGGAGAAGCCCAACCACCTTACAATATCCTCAATGGCGGTGAAGTATTTCTCCTCCTCGCTCTTGGGGTTTGTATCATCATACCGCAGATAACAATCCCCTCCGTGAAACCGCGCGAAACCAAAATTGATCGCAATGGCCTTGGAGTGGCCAATATGGAGGAAACCGTTTGGCTCTGGTGGGAAACGTGTCACTACTTTCTTGACATGCTCAGAACCAATTGGCCTTTCGTTATAAACGTCTGCGAGGAAACCAGTCTTGAACATGGAATCCGGATCATCGGAAAAGGCTGCGGGGGCGGGCTTCTTTGCCTTTGGCGGGGTAGGGCCCTTGGGTTGCTTGGGCGCTTTGGGAGCCTTGGGGGCTTTTTCTTTGCGAGGCTTTTGGTTGTTTGCTGGAGCTTTGGTGCGGTCTGGGAGACCTACCGCAGTCTCCATGGTTTCTGGCTTTTTACTTTCGGCCATGGTGGCTCCGCTTGATTCTATATATCGCGAAACCGTTAGTAGAGGGGTAAGCAAATTTTTCTGGGCAATCGAGAACGGAGGGTTTTCAAGGCAAGAAAAGCAACTCTCCTACCTTGGTGTAGAGTATAGGAGTGCCTCTGGATAACTACGGCTCTCAACAGCACAAGTGGTAATGCTGTAAAAGGCGGATGCTCTGGTAGGGCTGGGGGAATGAGGGACAGTCGAGCAAAAATAGTGGGATACGGATAGGGCAGTCTCCTTATCGATAAGAGATGACTCAAAGTTTGGCCTGTCTGCGCTGGTTCAGTGAACCAGCGTCACAAACTCGATGTCTATATATAGAAATCAATTAAAAGAAAAAAATATAAATTTATTGTTCTATCAGCACCATAGTCGTATATAGAACATGATAAACAATATATATACCGAATATACAGGTTGATATTGAAATAAACCAGCACTTTCGGAGAGTATCACGTGACTAAGATAATGTTCGAAGTCTCGGGAGCCGGAGGAACTTGCATCCGGGCATAAAAACAAGCTCCAGAGCTCACACGAGCAGCTTCATGATATCAGAACATGCTATTCGATTGAATTCCCCCCTAACCCCTTATTTCTTGAACAATTGCAGCTGAGCCTGGGAATACGATCATATTCTCGTGGTTACTAACCCGGCTCCCACCCCTAAAAGTGGCCGGTTCCGGAACTCCGTTCCATCTCGTCTTCTCCTCAGCCGGAAACATAGATCTCATTCCCAGGCCCAGTCAACCGCCTCCTATTTTCCCTTATCCCTATTTCATTCTTCTCCTTATCCAACTTTTTCCACTAACGGAGTATCTATTTTTGTTTGTTTCATCACCGTGCGGTAACTTCCGGCCTATATCATTTCAATTGTGCTGGAGCTAGACATCATTCCGTTTATCCTTGGGTACACTGAACCATTCAGAAGTAGGTTTCACATCTGAGAAGAGCAAAGGAATATGCCCCAGGAAGAGTGCCTATAAAGTTTCAATTGGAATATCTTCTCGCGCTTGAGAAATAACCTACGACTTCCGTGGACTTTCTATCCTGTCTGTCACTTTACAGGCGCGACGGGCTGGGAAAACATTCGAACATCCCGAAAAAGCCCTCGAAAAACCCCATTTGCGTAACATATTTTTATTGCATGCTACTTGCACAATGACTAGTGCGGCTTTATCCCCCCTGTCATGGGCTTCCCGAGTCAGCTCGCGATCGCCTTATCTTTCGCAGTGGAAAGGGTCAGCTCTGAGTGAAATTGCAGGACCTAAAGGCCTGCGTTCACGTACGGTTTATTCAACGAACAGAAGTCACTGCTTATCACGGCTATACTCCGGACGGAGCTTATCGGGGGTTGCTAAGCATTTGACCGCGGAAAGCACTCTAAATCGTTCTGTCAGGCCGCCTATGTCAAGGTGAGTCTGAAAACCCTAGTAGCGATTAATCTATATCTGAGTATATAGTTATTCACCGTGCTTTTTCTGTTATGTTTTTCCAATCTCCGGTTTTTCTAATATAGTGTATCATTAGAACGGTCTCCGTTTCTACTTCTAGGTGTATAGATAGGAGTCAATCATTCATGCTCAAACGAACTGTCTCTGGGAGCAGATATTTAAGCACGGAGCCGTCCTCAGGGAAAAGCAACGAGGATAAGACTCAACAAAAGGGGTACGTAATTAACTAAATTATGAGCCAACTTAGGCTTTCCATTGTCTTACTATTCAATCCGCAGCTGTCGGATTTCCCGTCAACGAATTACACTACTATTCCTCTCTTAACATTCTGATGGACATAGTAAAATGAACCACTTTTGCTATTCTTGTCTCTCAGGCGTTTTAAATTTGGCATTCGGCACTTGATATATATCTACCGCTGTGATAGCTTGCTGACATACTGATAGCGAACCGACATCAACAACCGCGAAGATTCTTTCAAAACTTCCCATTCCCCGCGAAAACATCTACACTGTTCCAAATATTCTGACATTTTCCCGCCTGGCCGCTGCACCTCTAATCGGATACTGTATACTTCATTCTTACGATATATTAGCGCTTTCTCTCTTTGCCTATGCCTCGGTAACGGATTTAGTCGATGGCTACATCGCAAGAAAATTTAGCCAGCAAACAGTAGTCGGCACAGTCATTGACCCAATGGCAGATAAGACACTAATGACCATAGGGGTTATCTGTCTAGCTGTCAAGGCAGCTATACCAGGTATATTACCTTCCCTGATCGCGCTTTTATCCGATATCAGTTGATTCATCGATGCTGTGGATATATACTGACGCAAAAACTACAGTATGGCTAGCTGGTCTCATTTTGGCCCGCGATGTTGGATTGGCTATCTCGGCGCTCTATTACAGATGGATCTCTCTCCCGCCACCCAAAACTATGGCGAGATACTGGGACTTCTCCCTCCCTTCGGCTGAAGTGAAGCCTACCACGGTATCAAAGGCGAACACAGCGTTGCAGCTTCTGCTTGTCGGATCGGCAATGGCCATGCCAGTTTTACCAGAGGCATTCTTGGCTGTCTGGCATTTACATGAGGGAATGGCTGGTTTACAGTAAGTCGAAGCCCAAATTTACCCACTAGGCGAAACCATTCGTCGTATCTATTCGTTCATTCGCCTTTTTTTATCCCCTATTCTTTCAGATCTCATCCAATTTCCACTTCTTTTTTGCCTGGGGAGGAAACAACACGGGATGGCTGCAATAAAGCCGCATCTTTCAAGATAAAAGCACATACGACCATAGGGAGTGGAAAACAGGGCTTCCCGTCCGCTCAGCCGTACTTAAGCCACTCGCCGGCCGGCTAGTAGTTGGGTGGGTGACCACCAGCGAATCCCGGCTGTCGTATGTTTTTGCTTTTTTTTACGTCGATGATTGATCCCCTTCCCAGCACCTCATTGTTTTTATTTATACTTTTTGGCTCTTAATCTTTTCCTCTACGTTCTTTAGTTTCCAGTTCATATTCCTACTATTTTTTTTGGTGCGCTGCCAAATTCCCGGGTCACGTGGACACTTTTGGGAACCCCCTAAAAATACCCCTTGGCAATGCTTCATGAATCCCTTATCAGATTACAATTCTCTTTTGAGAGTGCGAGAAAGCTGACCGGACATCTTGAAAAAATAGGTACATCGTCGCCGCCACAACCTTCTGGTCCGGGGCCAGCTACGTGTACTCCAAAGACGCCGTCAAAATCCTCACGGCGGAAGAGATTGAAGAGCGAGTGGCATTGAAGCGAAAGAATCAAGAGGAGGAGACGAAAAAGGTTGAGAAGAGGGAGTAGATCTTTTTGTCTCTTTTCTCTTCTTTCTGTTCTATAGAAATGGGTTGTGCGGTGTTCGTTGGTATTATAATTACTAGAAGGGGTGGTGAGATCTTCTCTTGTATAGGCATAGGCAGTACGATTGGAGCCAATTTGGTGTCATTGTATAATAGATTCTTGAATTTCTTCGTAACATTACATTGGCTTGATCGTGGTATGTATATATTATCTATTTGTTTCGTTGACATTGTGTCCTTTGGTCAGTTTGGGATATCGAGCGATTTTATCCCGCCCGAATCCTGAAAAATTATATATATTTCAAGAACTTCATGTTTGCCATGTCAGAGACACAAGCACATACATAGGCAACTCAAGTGCAATCCTAAATGAACAGACAGAAACGAGAATTATTATATCTTTTACCATGATATCGTACATAAGATAACCAAAGTCTATAACGCCGATATATCGCATGGGAATCGTTGAAACACGATAACGCAAGCGGCCATCCACAGAGATAAATGCAGAGATTCCGGACATGTTCCTATCCCATAATAAATCAAACCGACATGCACTCCAAGATATGTATCCAGACGCCGAACACACAAAACAGAAAGATCCCGCGCGCTACCCAAAATAAAAAACAAAAGAAGTGCCCTAAAAATACAGTAGCCTACATCTCACTCCGACTCATCAGCCCTCCTCTGCGCCCACGAACTACTCCTCACATACATCAACAACCTCAGCGCCGCGACCGGCGTGACACCCTCAATCCTTCTCGCCATCCCGATATTCTCAGGCCTTACCCTTTCCAGCGCCGCCAGCTCCTCATAACTCAGCCCAGAGATCTGCGAATAATCTAGATCGCGAGGCAGCTGCAAGGCCTCATCCCTCTCAACGGCGCGCGCACGGTCCGCATCCATTTTGATGTAGGGCGCATAGCGCCCCTCGAGGGCGACGCGGTGCCTAATCTCCGGTGCGAACGAGGTGCGCGTGTATGCCTTACCACGGCGATTTTCGATATGCGGGATGATGTCGTCGATGTTGACATCGCGGAGACAGAGGAGCTCAAAGGCGGTGCGCGGCTTCTGGTTGTCGCGCACGGGGAAACCCTTGCGAATCCACTGGGCGGCGGAGAGCTTGGTGTCCTCGAGCAGCGACTGGAGTTCTATAATTTGTCCCTGGACCTCGCTAAAGTGGTGCCAGCGCTTGTCGCCGACGACGCCGATCTCGCGGCCGCGGGCTGTCAGGCGCAGGTCCGCATTGTCGGAGCGGGTGGAGATGCGGTACTCGCTGCGCGCGGTGAACATGCGGTAGGGCTCCGAGACGCCCTTGGTGATCAGGTCGTCGACCATGATGCCGATGAAGCCGTCGGAGCGGGAGAAAGTGAAAGGCGGTTTGGATTGGGAAGCTAGGCCGGCGTTGATACCGGCAAGGATGCCTTGGCCGGCGGCTTCTTCGTAGCCTGTTGTGCCGTTGATTTGGCCGGCGAGGTAGAGGCCGCTGATGAGTTTCGTTTCCAGGGTGGGCCGGAGGGAGCGCGGGTCGACGTAGTCGTATTCGACGCCGTAGCCGGCTTGGAGCATGTGGGAGTTCTCGAGGCCGGGAATCGTTCGAAGCAGAGCAAGTTGCGCGTCGGCGGGGATTGTCATTGAGATGCCGTTGGGGTAGATAACTTCGTTGGGCGCGAAGCCTTCCGGTTCCAGCCAGACCATGTGCCGGGGTTTGTGCCCGAACTTTATGATTTTGGATTCCAGAGATGGACAGTATCGGGGGCCTTTGACTGTCTCACGGATATGGACGGACTTGTCGAGGTTGTCTCTGACAATTTGGTGCGAGGCCGAGTTCGTGTACGTCATCCAGCACGGGACTTGATCTTCATCGTTGACGTCCACTCTCTTGTTAAGATAGGAAAAGGGGACAGGCGGAGAGTCTCCAGGCTGTATTTGGAGGTTCGAGAAATCTATCGTCTTCCTGTCAATTCGAGGAGGTGTGCCGGTCTTTAATCGACCGAGCTGGAATCCGGCGTCACGTAACGACTTGCTCAGTCCAATCGTCGCCGCTTCTCCCATACGGCCAGAGGGAAAAACATCAAGTCCAATATGGATTTCACCGCCCAAGAATGTGCCAGTGGTAATAACCACCCGGCCGGCCGGAATCATTTGACCAGACTCAAGTCTCACACCCGTAATCCTCCCCTGTGATCCCGCGGGCAAATTGTCCCTCGAGACAATAATATCCGCCACCTTTCCCTCCACAATACTCAATCCCGGCGTAGTCTCCAGCTCCCTAAGCATGTTTTCCCGATATAGCACCCGATCGATCTGTGCTCTGGGTCCCCATACCGCCTCGCCCTTTGACCTATTCAATATACGAAATTGGATCCCAGCCTTGTCAGCAACCTTCCCTGCCAACCCATCCAGCGCATCAATCTCCCTTATCATAATCCCTTTGCCAATTCCTCCTATACTTGGGTTGCACGAGCAGACGCCGATGTTCGAGCGGGAGGGGGTTACGAGAGCGGTTCGGGCGCCTAGCCGGGCGGCGGCTGCACATGCTTCTGTGCCGGCATGGCCACCTCCAATAACAACAACATCATATGGTCTAATTTAGTAGTATTAGTTAAACTGCCCAACAGAGGTAGGATCTAATGGGAAGACTTACTGGGTATCGCTGTTCACCGTAGCAAAGTTCCTGACATTGCGAGACGGTCTTGGACGAGAAATGCAGGCCCAGCAAAATGCTGTAGATGGCCGCGTCCTCAGAAACATTGCGACAGTGAATATCAATGCAGAATGTATATCAAATCCAGACCTATCTAACAGAACTCGCTGTCGTCGTCGTCCGGCAAAACGGTGCAGATAAAAAAGATACACCACGTGACCTTACTAACTGCTGCAGAGAGCTTATTCAGCTGCGGCAGCCAATCGGCAGCGGCGGGGATGATGTTCTTTCTAGATCTGATAAATGAGACAGACAACGGTGTATATAAGACATTGTCACCTCGCCCATTGTCGCTCAATTCCTCGTTCTATCCATCATCCATCTGCCTACGCATACACCTCAGATACAATCTCAACCGTCGTCTGCCCAGTCTCAAAATGAAGGCCTACTGGTACGATAACCAACCCGTAAGTAATACCCCTCCCTACCCCTCTACCCCCCTTTACCCGTATCCCGCATTCCCTAGTACTATCAAACAACCCCCATTAACAACCACCCACAGGGCGACCAACGCCTGCCCCACGATTCCGGCCGCCCCGTCGACCCCTCCTATCTTGCCACTTTGGGCGTGATCTACAAACGGTGCCCAACCGTCGCCGACGTCGACCTCCTAGCCGCTGAACGGGGCTACAAGAACCGCGATGAGATAACCGTCTCCCCCGAGAAGATGGGCTCAGTATACGAGGAAAAAGTCAAGATGTTCTTCCACGAGCATCTGCACGAGGACGAGGAGATCCGCTACATTCTTGACGGGGAAGGTTTCTTTGATGTACGCAGTGAGGGGGATGAGTGGGTGCGGATCCGGTTGGGCAAGGAGGATTTGGTCATTTTGCCCGCGGGGATTTATCATCGGTTCACGACTGACGATAAAAATGTGAGTTGGCTTTCTTTACCTTCCTGTAGAGTTTGGTCTGGGTTCGATAGAGAGGGAGGGGTCAGATAATGGGTTTGTTTGTCTATGGATACGTGCTAACTAACCCCTTTACGAAAAATAGTACGTCAAAGCCATGCGCCTCTTCCAGGACGAGCCGAAATGGACTCCCCTCAACCGCACACCGGAGCTTGATGCGAACCAGCATCGCAAAGCATACGTCCAGACGCTTCCTGCGCCTGTTGCAACCTAGAAAACGTTTTTCTGGCTGCAACCGATTTCTTTCAAAACGGTGATCGTTCCCGCTTCATTCCTTTTCTGGCGACGAGCAGCGTAATTACACGCCGTATATCTATGTTTTAATGTTTTGCTTGGTGATTTGTTTGATGATTTGAATCTACATTATTGCCTATGTAGAGAAGGGGTGGGCTTTGATATACGACGAAGAAGTTATACCCCTTTGACTGGTTTTATGTCCCGGGACTTGATAAAAATGACGAATAAAAATAGCTATTCCGGGTAAACTTAGCTTAAATGCGAATTGCAAGATATCTTTCAGGATCTACACCGTCCTTTATATGATATAAAAACATGCTTCATGTTCCCCTGTCCATGGACGATCTATGTTGTTAAAAACAAAACAAAAAAATGCGACAATGCAAAATGCTAGATATATGTACATATACGAAGAGAAACACAACAGGAAGATGCATACAACATTTGCGGCGTGGATATAAATTGAAATAAAGTATCCACATGCAGCTACCTCTCCACACTCACACATCCCTTCATCATGAAACCGCAACGGTATCAGGCATCGAACCCGGCATGGTAAACTGGTCATCCCCAGCCCTCCCTCTACCGGTTTGGTTCGGCTGAGCACTGTAAAAGCTCCCGCCCTGAGCCGCCCCACCGCCTCCCGGCGTACTGTGTCGAAACCGCAGGCCGTCATACCCCCCATCTCTCGCTGACGGCGATCGGTCCATCCCTCGCATACTTCCACCACCAGCAGCGCTAGAACTAGCACCAGCCCCACCCCCACCCGCAGCACCACCAGGTGTTGGCGAAGCCATACCAGACATATCCATTGACCCAGACTCGTGCTCCTCCTGTGAGCTGCGCACACCCGTCCGTCCCATGCGCGGCCAGATATTTGGCAAGCCAACAACCTGCACGCGTGGTTCAACAACTCGCTCTTCAAACCATGCTTGCACGCGTGCTTCAACTAGCTGTGCCACTTTGGGCACGTCCTGTAGACGGCTGCGAGAGCCAATGAGTGAGCGGACCGAGAGGTCCAGGCGGTAGTCTGGGAGAAACGAGAAGGCTAAGCTGGTTTTGGGAATGCCTTGCCTGTTGGCCTCGTCAGCGGCGGCGTCATCAAGTGGATGGCCCTGGTCGTTGTTTGGTTGCTGGTCGGAGGAGCTCTGATCGTCGATGGCTTCAGAACTGTTATCTTGAGGTGGTGGTGAGGGAGACATTGTCTGATCTGAGGTACGGGGCCCAGGAACGAAGGAGATGCATAATGTCCCAGAGAATCGGACGACGGAGACAGCGAGAGCGACTGGGAGGATGGCAGAAAAGGGTTTCGGGTAATTTAGGAGGAGAGAGGTTTCAATGGCGAGGGAGAGGTTGTCGTCACTTAGATCGACGTCCATGAGGGCCTGGAGGCGGCCGCCATCTGAATTGGGGTCCTCCACAGCAATGACGCGGCAGTTGCTAAAAATGGGAAATTCCTCGCCTAGTGATATATCTGTTACCTTGATTGAATCTATAAATGAAGGCTTCTTATCTGGATTGTTGAGCGTTTCGCTCAGGGAAGCAAGAATGGAAGATGAGGGCGAGTCTTTTAATATATATGCTGTTTGTCGATATTGCGCAATGGTTTGTGCAATCAGCACATTAAACCAGTCCAGAGATTCTGGCTGATGAGAGGAATGGTGCAGACGGGGTCGACCATGTTTCGAGGTAGGATGGGTGGGCGTAGCGCTGTAGTATGTTTTTCGGAGGATTGAGCGGGTGTTTGTGGAGGAAGAAGGGACGGGCCGGAGGATGTTTGAGGTAGAGGGCTTTTCTCTCAATGTCCGCAGGCTCGAGTCTGCAGATGCTGCATTTATGGAATATGACCGCCTATGGGTGCTGGTACGGTTGGAGAGGCCGCGGGATGGCGGCGGAGGGGCCTCGCCGAATATGAAGAACTTGATGAAGGCCCCGATGAGCAGGACCACCGAAAGCTGGCCAACAAGAAGGCCTTGTGTAAAAGAGAGACTATATAACAATTAGATCGTGGTTGAGAGCAGAAGGGGTTCTTATACGTACGAGGGCTGGGCGGGCAGCGGCGGGGGCTGGGTCTGGGTCTGGTCTGCAGTGTGGACAATGTGAGATCGGGCAAGAGGAGTGGGAGTGTGGAGACACCAACTGGAAGGACCCATCATCCTAGCGGGATTAGTATGGGAGGTGTCAGCAATGATATCAAAGGGCACCTGGCCGTGCCATTCTAACGGGGGTTGTGTAGCTGGATGGTGTTGGTCATTATGGAAGACGTCTGGGCGAGTGATGTCGATGCCGATGAATTAAAGTTATCAGATCGATCTTATCTCTTGGCACAGCGAGTGTCATGTGATATCGCTTCAGCCTCACCCTAAGTTCTGTCAATCAAGACTCCTTCATTCGTGCTGATGCTAACAAAACTTGCGGAGCCAAACAGCATCTTGTAAATCTACTGTACTTGATTGGTTCAATGCTGAGAAATTCTCTGTTAATTCTCCATCGAAGATTTCTTACGAGGCATTTTTGATGAAGTGAGCATGTATTAATCTTAAATAGTATCTTGCACTTTCTGAATGACTGTATGACTGCAACACTAACAAGAAGAAGAGACCTGGGGTTGGCGGCTCTGCACACGGAACATAACTAACAAAGCCTAACTTAGTTCGTAACTTCGTTCCTCCCCCGCGTGGGAAGACCTCCGCTTTTGCCTTCTACTAGTATGGTAGACAAGATCATTCGTGTGCCGTCACTCAACCTTAAATCACACCTACTTCGTTGAATTCTTAGCAGTAAAGTTGAAGAATCCGTGATAATCTGTCTAAATCCCCAAGTTCTTCGACTTGATGACTCTGCTCTTAGAACATTGCCGTTAACATAACTTTTCACGTACGAGAGACTCTCTAAGTAGCTTTGGACTACACGGAATGAACTAAATTCGGAGATGAACCGTGATATGGAGGTCAACGTTGGAAATAAATGAGGACGAAATGAGAATAAGGTGAGAATGAGATGGCCTCTCAAGCTGATATTGCATGGCAACCAACCACAGTGGAGGCACTTCGTCTAGAAGAAGACTGAGAATCTTACCGTCAGCCACCAAGAGATCCGGCGATAGGAGTTCCTGTAACTATTGAATAAGGTGGGCAATGGGGCCTGGGTGCTGCCACGGTTAGAAAGCTACAGGGCTGGGGGTGAGATACGAAGAATCCGGCGAGATATTCTCGCTTTGCCATAAGATCTAGAGATAGGATAGAGGCATGCTATAGATGACCCAGTATGTGGGGCCTGTAAGAGATGAAACTCTAAATATAGTAGTAGACAAAACGTGAACCAAAACTGTGCTCACAGCAGGTAGATTTCAAGAACCTTTTGGCAAATGTTCCGCGCGAAAGGGACAATCTTTCTACATAGCACTACGCAAGGCTGTGTAAAACGTGCGCACCAAAGAAGAAAAAGGTAGTAGATACTGTAATTCGTTCTAATATGAGGTCCAAATCGAGAAACCACGTAGTCGGTTTCGATATCCGAAGAAGCTATCAAGCGTATAATGGGAATTGAGTGCGCCTACTGATCTGTGGTACATGCCAGGAGGATGGCACGGATGTCGGCAACTGTATCTGAGAGCGGTTAGAAGCGGATTCCTTTGCGCGAGCTCAAGGAGGTAAACTTGGTAAAACTTGGAGGACCTACTTGATGCTGTAGAAATATCATTTTTGTGTCCGCCTAAACAACTACCACCATCTCCGCGTTGAATCCTTTAGCCTGCTTTGAAGTAATATCCCCGTTGATTGCTCACAAGCCTCATTTGCTTCCACTCGTTCTCAACCACAAAGTCGCAGTTGAAGTGCGTATGACCAAACGCCCATAGGCACACTTGCCTGTTCTGCCAACAATTCTGCCCGCTCAGGTCGCTCGAAAACCGGGGCCTATTGCACTATTTGCATGCGCTGGATCAACTGCTCTTTTCTCGCACATGGCAGGACTATGATGGGTGAATATCACAATCTTCCGCTCCGGTTCCGTTGCTGATATAGAGGCAACCTGCTCATTCAACCACGCTAGATCCACAGCGTGAGCAGCATTATGCTCTTGGACGGTCCAGTCGTCTATGCCGGAAAAGTCGTTGAGTCCGAAACTAACTTGCTCTTCACTCTCGGGTGGGATATGCGAGTGCAGTGTGCATCCGAGCACTGTCACCGTATTGGAAACATCGTAACGGTTTCAATCCAGAAAAACAAAAATGCCCAATCCCAGACCGGGCTCGCGTTCGCTCTGCAACCGGATATTCTGCGCAAATTTCTCGATCTCTTGTCGCACGTTTGGCCAGCTGGAGTGATACGGTTCATGGTTCCCCAGTAACAAAAAAACTGTGCGAAAATTGTGCAGCTGTGCTTCGATGAACGGGGAGAAGCCCTTGTCGCGGACATTGCCGATGTCGCCTAAGAGCGCAAGATGGGGTGCTTTGGGTGGGATGCTGAAAACATCATAAGCAGAGGGGGATTCAAGATGAATATCAGACAGTATTTGGATGGACGTCATGTTGCTTGCTAAAGGAGTGGCATAGGAACAACTGCAACCTTGTAAAGTCTTTGTTGTAACTAACGCAGAACGTGGACAAGTTGTCGATACTATGTAGCACTGCTCTGAGTTTTCGGAGTAACAAATCCTTTCCTTATAAGGGAGAGAGGACTTTTAAAAACGCGTTATTTATGCCAGGGGGCCTTTGGTTGAACTCGGCTAGGTCCCCCCTTTGTTCACACTGGGCGGCTATTTCCTCACCTGCTAACCTTTCCACTGTGTGTTGTATTCGCAGCGTACTACTCGGGATAAATTTGAATAAAGCATGCCATTAGGAAAAGCCAGATATACTTTGCATCAAGCTGCCCGATAAACGACAATGGCTATGCTGATTTCATTATACAATAGAATATTGTGTAGCACATGAGCCTCGATGTGCTAAGAAATTGCAAACCGCTAAAATCTTTCTTTTGAATCGCCTCTCTATGCACTTTTCCAGTCAAACTTTCCAGTATGTACTATTATTGAAGCTGCGCCTGCGGTCCGCCCCGGGGACAGCCTTCCTAATGGGATCATTTAGCCAGTCAGCAGCTGTTTATTGCCTTCCAAGCGATTATATACAGAAGATATTGCTCCGCTTCCCTCCGCAAGTAAAAAGTCCAGTCCCCACCGGTAAAAGAACAGCAAACCAGAAATCGCGTGCCCTAAGCTTGATTTAAACCGTTAAATCGATAATGGGATGGGATATGGGAACCTCAACATCATCACAGAGATGTCCCGATTCAAACATTTCCAAACCAGCTAAAACTGCAAAAACTTAACCCACCAGTCCATGTCTCGAGAAGTCCAAGCATTGACATCCTTGATGCCCGCACGGGCAGCCTCTTTCTGCTGGTTTGAAAGCGTAACCAGCCCGTTCTTTGCAAGAAAGCATGTCAGCTACGGCTACAGCATCCTGGACGTCTTGAGAATTTTTTCGCGTTGGTCGCACGCATACCGCAAGAGTTGATTTTCAGTACGAGGAGGTCAATGGCAGATATGTATGGGAGTGCCGCCAGGTCTATTTGGCCCACGTCTCTGACAGCTGCAGGAATGTAGGCGGACTATGAAAAGCAGGTTCGAGGTAAGAATGTCTCTACTGTTAAATCAAGGATATTTGAGCCTCTGAGCCCTCACCTGCCACTCTGGGGTGAAATCAATTTGGATTTTTCGCCGCTAGGGTGCTTGTAAACGAAAAGCTGGGCATATTCTACGAAGGGGGAGTCTGGCAGTCTGGCATTTGAAGAAGTTTGGACTTCACAGCTTGGGGAGCACCAGATACAGTGATGATAAAATCGACATCCTAAAAGGTGATTAGCATTATTGGCAGCCGTGGGGAAAGAAAGGTCGATGCACCGAAGTTGTTCTGCCGTTGGGAATATACTTCCATAAAGCCGTTCCCCCAATGATTGCAATTTTGGCACTGCTAAACTCTGAAAACGACTTCAAAGAAGCAATGGTTGCTTTTGCTGTCTCTTCTAATTCGGCGAAGGTTGGCAAATTCGTCGCCATTGATCTTAGGTGAACGGATTGGGATGGGAAGTATTTTGAAAGCTAGCTCTCTCCGCACTGCTGTAACCTCTAAATGAACATATAAGAAGAAAGATAAACCGCGAGAAAAGAATATAGAAGACGCTGTTCCGTCTCTTATACCATTGCATCTAGCTCATTCTTCAACCCCCTTCCTGTTGCCGCTGGAGGGTGAAACTATGAGAAGTTCAGCTACCGCCCGTCCAGAGAGGTGGATTCTATTTTTGACCATGTTGAATTCCTGTATGTGAACCATTGGCTTTCATTACAAAGTTGGAATTCCAAAACAGCACATACGCGCCCAGCCTCAGCGCTTCAGGTTTCTATTTTCAGCATGTTGGTAATGAGTGGATGGTGATCAAGATCAAGTGGAATTGCCGGAACCTGGATTTTCTATTCTACCGACAGTTAGCGGTAATTTTTTCTTGCTGTAACATTCCATGGCCTTGACATACAACAAAATTACAATATGCCAAGAGATTTTGGCATCAGGCTGTCGGCAATATAGAAACACCTGTCTTGCCGATCGATTTTCGGCGCTTAAGTCTGAAAGAAACTCCATAAGACAAGTAATTTCTACGCAGCGTACATCCAAAGAGGTATTGTCCATCTATTGAGCTGACTACATTCTTTGCCCTTTTCATATACCGGTTGATGATAACCCTTCTATTACTGTCGGTTGTCAAACACAACAATGCCAGCTCCCATATCCATACTCCAAGCTTCGAAGTCTGCACCTGGGTGAAGTACTGATTGCATCTGTTACTCGTCTCTTGGACTCGGGCGGTGTGCCTAACGTTCTCTGGGGAAATCCTCACAGTTTACGGAATACCGTCGCTGAGCAACGTAAGAGAGGCTAATGTTTCATTTCGGATGTTTTAAAACGAGAGGCTAAGGTGCCGCAGGACGCTTCATTCGTCGTACCCGATGATCTGATATCTTCCGCCCATAAATTGCTCTGCAAAACAGGCCTTAACACCTGTACCGATGGCAACTGTGTGGTGGTGCAAGTTACATCCCGCCCGCCTCCCACCAAGCACTTCCACCTTGATAAAGAAGAACAGCATATCTCCATCTACCCGCTATCGGAGGTATTACCAAACGTATCTGATATTTCTGGTACCGCAGACGGCATAATCTCAGCTTCAGATCTGAGCCTGCCGAAACCAAGGATTGGATACGGCAATGGTGCATTTTCCTCGGAACACAGTTGTGTTCGTGTCCCTTCTACAACCTGCTTTGTCGAAGCGTGTCTTATCAATTTCGCGCGGTTTGCTCGAAAGCGTGACTACTCCCAGCCCCCATATGATGGACACTACCTGAGCTGGGCGGCTTATATGATGGACTATGCTTATCCGAGCGGGCACCTTGATCTAGAATCTCTGCAGACTCCTTTCCGAGAATTTATGGCCGATGCATTTATTGGGAATAGTACTGCTTCGTTTGTGGCCGCTAAGAAGAGGATACTCGCATTGGATTTGTGACAATGTATTTGTTTTTCTATATTACTCAAAACACCTGTGTCATATTCCCAATTGGTTGATAACTGACATTGCATTTAATTATATTCGCGGCGCAATCCGGTGTTTATTCTGAAAAAAAAAAAAAAAAAAAAAAAAAAGGAGAAGAAAGAAGATCAAATATGACTACCGTCCGAGTTGGGCCCAATAAGCAAAATGCGAGATCTGCTCGAGCTTGAGATATAATTAATGTGGTGGTAAGGGATTTATCAGACAGACTCAGGTACCTGCTCCTGCTCGATGCTGTTGCAAAAAACCTTCACAGGCCATTTTCCAGTGCGGTGTCAACTATGAATCAAGCCTCGTCAATGCCTCGCGAGATCCAGGGTAAGAGCCAAATGAAATTTTGCGTCTACTTTGGTCGCCCATGTCGTTGCTTTGCCCGCGAACTGTCTCCAGGCAGTCAGGCAAATAAGCAGAAGTTCTTTAGCCCTTGGAGTTTCAGGGCTCCAGCCTTTGACAGGTAGGAGATGGAGAGCCTATGCAACGCCAGTCAAGGAATACCTGACGCCCAACCCAGTATGACAGCAAGAAAGAAATTTACTTAAGCAGGGGTGGATTGACAGCAGGCCTGGGGAGTGCAGAGGTGAAGTTCCCGGGATGGATTCTATCGCTTGAAACCTGGACACTACCTAGGTAGCACACCTGCATGCAGCCGCATTAGATAACTGCTGCGCGGGGTACATACTTTACACAATTTTATAAAAAGCCTGTTTAATTATCCGAAAGCGCATTACGCAGGGTAAAAATTCACATCGTTCTTGAACGGAGCTCCTACCTATCTCATTGCTGCCGATTCAAATATATGGAGTGTGACACAATGAATCTCCAAACAATAATTGTCCAGTGGACTTTTCTACCTTGGCATTACGTGCTAGGGATAGTGATCCTGGCGGTTCTCATCAAGAGACGGTATTTGAGTCGCCTTCGAGGCATTCCAGGGCCATTTCTGGGATCTTTTTCCAACTTCTGGAAGATTCAGCAGATTCTAAATGGCCACACGGAGGAGGTGCTGCTCGCGTTGCATCGAAAACATGGTATATCCATTTCTTAGTATGTCGTTTTTAGAGAAGGCTTTTTTAAGAGTGCTGATTGAAGCTATGTTACAGGCGACTTTGTCCGTATTGCAGACAACGGAGTCAGCGTTAGTCACCCAGACGCTGTGAGGCATATTCTTCATGCGAGAATCAACAAGGTATGTTTACTAGGTTACCAACGGATTGGGCAGAAGTTTACACCTATGACACTGAGTGATCAGGCTCGCTGATATGAAGTTTTCAGCATACCGGATTATCGCTTTGTGAACCTAATGTCCGAGACTGATCCGCGGCGGCATATTGAAAAAGGGAAAAGTGTTGCAGCCGGCTACGCCTTGTCCAACATCATCAGATCTGAGCCGTATGTGGATGATATTATCCGCAGACTGGAAAGTCAGTGGGACAAGCTCTCAGAGACAAGCCAATTCATCTGGATAAATGTTCAACTACGTTGCCTTTGATATCGTAGGAGAAGTCACCTTCTCGCAGTCCTTTGGTTTCGTCGACACCGGGGTGGATATCAGGAATGCAAATGCGAACTCAAGAAAATTAGGCTTGTACGTGGCTGTCATGGGCGAGTTTCTTTGGCTCCCTAACCTCACCATCGGCAATCCTTTGATGACTATAACGGGGGTACTTCCGGGCTCCCATCTCTTTGATACAAGCGTTGCCGCCGTCAATTCGCGAAAGAAGAATCCCGGAGCTCGCAATGACATGATGGAGCGTTGGCTCAATGTCCATAACAGCAATCCGGAACGCATGTCGGAGAAAGATATTTTTGCTGCCGCCACTACCAATGTTGGTGCTGGTGCAGAGACAGTCAGCGCTTCGCTACAGGCGCTTGTTTACTATCTACTCAAGAATCCCCTATACATGGGGTGGCTGAAAAATGAGATCGACACGGCTCAAAGGCGTGGGGAGCTTTCCCCTGTGGTTTAGTATGCGGAGACTCAAGATTTGCCCTATTTACAAGCTTGTGTAAGCGTTGGCTCTTCAATTGGCGTAGGAGGAGGGCGCTAACTCGAGGATATTACTGCAGATTAAAGAAGCATATCGCTTCCATCCTCCTATTGCCTTCAATCTTCCCCGTGTTGTTCCCCAGGGCGGCCTTACAATTCGAGGACAGTATTTCCACGCCGGTGTAAGGCACCCCTTAGCTACATGTACCTACTGTCTTTTCCAGTAGTCTGACAAAAACGCTGGCCCCAAAAAGGGTCAAAACGAATCTTGATGACAGAGCTTCCAGTTCCTTCTTGAGCTTTTAATAATCTGCTGACATTGCATAGACTATCCTCAGTGTGAATCCCTGGATCATTCACCGAAACCCTGAAATATTCGGTTCTGGCAGCGACTCATTTAACCCTGAGCGGTGGCTGGGTATGGAGAAAGCCAAACCGATGGACTTCTTCCTCGTGCATGTATGTTTGGAAATATCAGTCGCTCTCCAGCAAATCGGTGATTACTGATTGATAAACCAATTTCACAGTGGGGAGCGGGCTACAACCAATGTCCCGGAAGGAACCTGGCTCACTTTGAAATCAACAAGGTGGCTGCGATGCTGATACGAGATTATGATATCGAACTCGTTGCCCCGAAGAAGGAATGGTCGTTCAAAACCCATTTTATTACTACGCCTTGCAATTGGCCTCGCAAAATGCGAAGGCGTGACTAATGTGTTACCTTGAAGGCTTGAAAAATGACTGGGTGTTCTCAGAAGTGATTTTAGTAGAATAGCTATGGTTTAGATTGTCTTTGACCATTCTCTGGCTTCATGAAAAATTCTCATTCTTAACCCATCCGTTATATCAAAACTCGACACCCTCCTTCCCAGTACATCCCGTGCCTGCATACTTTCGACTCCCGTTCGCAAATATCAATCTGCTGACTCTTAGCCGTTCACTGAGTGCGACAGCAGACAAACTAATTATAGGCACCAATTTCACCAGGTATATGGTCTCTATTGGGAGAATCCCACGGACAGGGTGCAGCGAATATGAAAACATTGAGGATAGCACTAGGGTCCCGTAGATGATATATACCACCACCACGCGTCGTCCACATCATCATACGGCTCCAGAAACAGCGGCACATACTCGATTGCTCGATCCCAACTCGCACCCCAGCGGGCTTTGCGATCCTCCCAGTACTCTGGCATCCAAGCTGACTGCTCCCAGTCAATAAGGGAAAGAAGTCGTGGCGGTTTTGATCTTGTCACTAGAATGTTCGTCCAGTCGAGATCTCCATGGGTGAATCTTATTTCTGCATCATCCGGGAGCTGGTATCGGAACGGCTCAATTGGAATGGAGTACGGGTCATGCAGATGGCGCCGACAGAGAAAAGTTCACCAGTCATGGAAGTCTTTGACAGAACTGAATGGACCGGAATCGGATAACGAGTGACTTGCAATTGCTCGATCATATAATCCCCCGCGGCCAATGTCGCCTAAAAACAATGGATGTTTAGCCTGCCGCAATGAAATGGCAAACAGGGGGTATCCTTCAGGGAGAACATGTACTTACCAACAAACGGGTCCATCGGATCTTGTCGAAGTCGCCGCAAATTGGACAAGGTAACCTGCAATTCGCCACATAAACGAATGAGGTCCTCTTTATCTGTCGAATCCCAGACTTTACTCAATGGTTGGCCATCAATCAATTCCATATACAGGAAAACGTCTTGTCCATCTGTCCGCCATCCATATATCTCAGGAACGGGTACAGTTTCCCTTAAGTCTCGTCGTATGGCATAAAGGCACTGGCCTTCTTCAATCTTGAATCTGGGTCCCCATTTTACCAGCGGACCCATTGACTCAAACGTTACGTTACTATAAGGGGATTGCAACGAAAGCCATTGTCGCGTCCAACAAAGTTTGCTCTTCTTTTGTCTATGCAAGTTCCCGCTTCATACTGCGCGCGGGATTGAGCGCGGACTTCCTCCGGTGAAGGGAGATTGGGATTGGATTTGAAGAAGGTTGATTCTCTGAAGGTCTCGTTTGGATTGTTGGGCAGCATCGACGGTGTTAGATATATCGGCTCCTGGCTTACAGATACACGTTGGTCGACTGTCGACTTAGTTTAGTATGATATTCCGAGCTTTGCTCATTGGGCTCTCTATGGGGACATAAGTGAAAGATTACTTACCAAGAGAGTCCGTTGCAGCAGAAGCCATCTTTCCTGTCTTAAGACGACGCGATCAGTTTTTCTACACGATAGGCCGCTTTCAGTACTATTGACTATATTGGCTGCATATGAGATAAGGGGTTGCCTAGTTGTAGAAACTTCCCAAGTTACCAGTCCTGTATGTGGCCATGTTACGGCGCTGTTAGGCGCCGACGAAGAAGGCGCAGTGCAAGTATACCGTCGCTATAAGCAATAGCAAGTGAAAGGTCCGGATCTCCAACAACGAACTTCCCTGGCATACGCAGCTAGGCGCTCACAGCGCCCTGTCATGCTTTCATGTCATATTAAGAGAATTGCCCTGCCTGGGAGTCATAGATATCATTACATACATGCGCCATTCAAGCAGTTTCAAACCATCCAATCTGTGACTCCTATCTTCTCCTCGTAGACCCAAACCCCGTACTCTCCGATGTAGAAGTAGGCCCTGAAAAAGACGACCGCGAAGACGCGGCCCTCGAGCTCTCCGCCCTATTAGATCCCCATCCCGACCCCAAACCAGATCCAAATCCAGATCCAGACCCACTCCGCCATCCCATAGCATACCCCGCCGCGCTCCCCGCCGCAGCCCCCGTCCAGAATCCAGGCCTCCACGGCTCTGACTTTCTATACCCCGGGTAATCGTAGGGCGGCGGGGGATCATCCCATCCGCCCCCTCCGCCGCCCCCAGGTCCCCATCCACCCCACCCTCCGCCGCCTAACCGCCGCCCGCCCCTCCCTCGACCATTCCCCTCAAAGCAGCCCAAAGCCGCAAGCACAATAACCGCCAGCACCCCGAAAAAGAACAGGAAGAAAACCGCATCCCCTAGAGACTCCAACCACCGCCTCCCAGCGCGCAATTTACTCCCCCAAGTGCTCCCACTCCCACCACCCCAGCTCCCAGCAAGCTTCCCATACCTCTCTTCCCCCTTCTCCGTCAACAACAGCCGATACTCCACCCCACAACTCCCCTTGAGCACCCACGGATCCTCCGCGCCCCGATACCCTTCACAAACCACCTCCGTGCTCCCCAGCTTAAACTCCGGCGGTAACTGCGCCGTGCACGTCCACTGAATGTCATCTGGGTCATAGTCGTGGCCCTGGTTGGTGCAGCGCATGACGTCGGGGGTGTAGAGGGCGCATATCTTCTTGGACGGGCCGATGCAGGTCAGTTGCGGGATCGGGGCAAGGCGGCGGGAGGTGGTTTGGCGGTTGGAGTAGAGGGTTAACGCTGGAATGGAGGAGGGATGAACGGCGGAAGGGGAAGAAGGGGGTTTGGTATATTTGGCGGCGTAAGTGAGGGGGGATATGAGGAGGGAGAGGGAGATGAGACATAAGTAGGCGCTGATCATATTTGGATGGTTCGCATGGTAAATTGTTTTGAAGGATAGGTCGAGTATTGGTAGTAAAATTGTAGACAGTTAAGTATTAAAGTGCTTATTAGAGGCGGTGAAGTTATCTACGTGGTTGAATGTAGTTGGAGGCAGAAGTCTGGAAACTCTTACAAATATAGTTGCAAGTTGGATCTATACAAACAGGCCAGATCATTGGAATACGGAGAATGAAATCGCTCAACTTCGAAGTCTTGAATGTGCTGATTTAGAATTTCTAGAAAATTCTTTGGTAGTTGCTTTTTAATTCTTTGCTTTTGCTTCTTTGAGTTAAAGGGTATCTCCACTATTTCTATATATTTATATTCACTAACTACTACGTACTCTTTTATTTTCCCGGGACATTTCTCGACTCTATAGACTGCGCTCTCTTTTTATTATGTCTGCTTTTTTCTGATATAAAGTCAAGTACATACATAGGTACTGAGAAGATGATCAAAAAAAAAGAAATGGAACATTATTGGTAGACATGGCCTATGCGCAGTATCTACGATACGTTCAGTCAAACATCTCGCGCGGTTCTTCAAGGAATGTACCGCTCCTTTACGAGGCGGCAAAATTCATTGTCTTCCAGTGATGTCCCGGGTTTAACGTCGAATTGTAGTCAATTTGGACTTTTATTTCGATTCGAAACTATTTACAATATTCGGTAATTCTATTCTAAAGCAAGAAACACAAAGGGAAGACTTCTGACACGACGCGGAATATCGCTGAAGGATTCAAGCCGTGATTCTTTCTCTTCACCGGCGGTTCTGAGCGGCGATTTCACATCCGAAAGACACCATGCACTTTCTTTTCTAATAGCCGCCGTCTATCTCATAAGGATATAACATGTATGATAATTCGTTGCACATTTCATCAACATCACTTCGCCCCGGGAATTTAGAACAAAGGAAACTCTATCGTGTTGTTATAATCGATGTTCTCCTCCTGACACTCGATGCGATCGCGAAGGGTTCCAAACAGTCGATCCCAAAGCCGGGTCTGCTTCCCGTAGTTTCCGCTCTTCTTCCACCCATGGCGGTGATGGATGTCGTGGTCTTCAATAATCAACTCCGAATTAAGGAGGCGCAAGAGCCAGGAAAAGGGGCTTGGAGGTACGATGGCAAGTCGCAAGCCGCTGTGTCCAGCCAGCTCCGAAAACACCACGTACATATGGCAGATCCACCACTCGTAGAATCCCATGGGGCACCCTATAAGCTTGAGGGTAAAGTAAGTCATTAGCGGGATGCCCGCAATGTCGAAAATTTCCTGTTCGAAGTCGGCGTAGAGGGCCAGGAGAGGATTGGGATGCTTTGTGAGGTGATGGGTGCGGTGATATTTCCAAAGTCCATCCACCTCATGCATCAGTCGGTGATACCAGTAGAACCAGAAGTCCAACACAATGCCGTACAGCCCGGCTTCCACGGGTAACCAATACCAGTTTATCGTAGAAGGACCCTGACTGGCACGGTAGCTAAAGAAGACTGTGAAGATAGGACGGAAAGTAGACGTCGATATGAGGGAGTGGGCCACCTTCGCCACGCTAATATCGGGCACGCCGTCGCGCTCGTGCTTATCGCCATCAAAGAAGCCTAGCTGGTGGCTAAGACGACGCACAATATTCAACTGATGGATGGCAATGAACTTGAAGGCAAAGCTGTAGAAAACAATGGCGCCAAGTGTCGAGAAGTTGCGGCCGGTATAGGAGACGTAAAGTTGATGGAGAGCAATCGGTGCGAAGGCATGTGAAATTACAAATCGCTGCGGGGACCACTCTGCCATGTAGGGCACCTTGTCCGTCTTTTGGTGGACGGGGACTTCCTTGTCGAGGCTGATCGGATGGAGACTGAGCACCTCGTACAGCCAGTGGAAGAAGGTCCACTGACTGCGGTCCATACGGCGCCAGGTGGACTTCATAGAGTCCTTTGGGTTGCCTTTGACAGTGCTCATGGTCGATGATGATGGCGATGGTCCTGAATCCGGGGTTGGCGCTTTGACAGGTTGGGGGAGGGTCTGGGTGCTATGAGATTCTTATAACTTTACCGGGTATGAATTAGTGCATGGTTACTTAATCTTCATAGTCGGCTAAAACGTCATGCATGTGAAGATTCACAGGCAGGATCGCTTCATGGCCGGTGCAATTGTGGGGAAGCCCCTAAACCCCAGTTGGTTCTGTAGATCCCCCAAAAGTCGCTGGTGGGAAGAAATGGTCTTGAAAGGGTTTAGGGCAGTGGAATTTTGACGCAAGAAAGATCGAAAGAACCCCAACACACATGAAATCGGTTCATCCCCGCAAAGTAGACAATAATTGTGCCTCGGAAGTCGTCATAGATATTTTTCATCAGTTATGATTCAATCAAAATAGGCCACCGCTGCTCGTGGCTGAAGTAGCAGAATCCTGATGACTCTAGGAGATGCCTATACCATTGATGTCACTTTCATTCGCCACAACTGATAGATAATTTTCCTATGCGGATATAATCCGCCACGACGATAATAAATAGTAGGGACGTTTCTCGGGGGGTTCGCACCTTGATGGCATGTAACCTCGTGGCGACTGTCCACCCTTTGCAATCATGAGCATCCGGACAATGTCACATTATTATTGCTTGAAAGTTGTTGCCTGAACGATAATCAGCCTAGACGTGCCCCAGTATTAAACCTTCTCTTACAGAATTGCACCGGTGTCTGGTGGGCCGAGAACTCGAGATTCTCCGCAACCCCATCCTGATGGATGCTTATCAGATGTATGAAACAGGTTCAGATTGACTACCGGAACGATAATGATTCTGCAACCGAAAAAATCATGCGTCTGTTTCCCTTTCACCTCTTATCTGGGGCTTGAAGTCCTTTTCCAAACCGGCAGACAGAGTGGCAGAAAGAAACAGTGCCCACAAATCATGGAATCCATAACTTAATCATCCGTTGTCTGCATTCCCGGACGTTTGTCCGATGGCGGAATGTATCCGAATGAACGAGAACGACATGTCAGTGATAGCGAAATAGTTAAACGACACGCGTACAACAAATCCGTGTGAACTCTTGTCAGCCGTGTCCTTTGCAAAAACATTGCTGCTTCGTCACATGCAGGTTTTGAAAACTGCTCAACTAACTTTGGATGAGCCGATGCCTAAATTTTCTATGTCAGCCAGAAACTATTTTCCCACCAACTGGCGAGTTAAGGAAGGGCAAAGCCCAGGCACTATTGGTGACAGTTGGACTAGCTGATGGGCGACATAGACTGCGTTGCGGGCGTTCCGCAATTCTGCACACTAAACGGATTGAAATGTCTCAATTTTGCTGCAATTTGGTAACAGTTTCATATCAAGCATATCTTTCCGCGCTAAGATATCGCACAAGGCGCTGCTGTTGCGCAATGAAGAGTGAGCAGATGACGACCGGGCTCATTTTCGTTCCCGCTTCACTGTGTTGCCCGCTGATTTCGTAGCTGGTGGCATTTGAGTTAATTTCCTGAATGAGTGGAATGAGCCGAATCAAGTAGGCCAGAAGAGAAAGGGGGCGTATGAACCAGCCACTGTTCGCAACTGAATATATGACTGCTCGACTACACTGCCAGAGAACTGTTTCTCTGAACATGCAAGAACTTCAGAATGATTATTTCCCCCGGCGCTAACAATGGATGTCTACAGCCAAAGACGGCAGTGTCGGTTGATTTGCCAGTCATAGCGGACATCTCCAGAAAAGAAATTAGCGATTAGCCAACAAATAAACAGCTAATCTGAGGCAGAGCACGTCTGACTAGGTGCTTGCATAGCTCCTGCTGCGGAACACGGTGGTATTTTCGTCTATACCAGCCAAGGTTCAGGGAGAGGTAGGCTGGCACGCCGACGTTGAAAAGCGGATAGCCTTCATTCGTATGGCATTGAAGCGGCACTCGCAAAGAAGCGGTAATACCGCTGGAGAAGATAAGGCGAAAAAGAGACGGGCGTTTAGACTGGAAAGAGATTTGAAGCTACGTTGAGATGGAGGACGGTGAAGATATCGGCCAGGAACAGGCGGTGGGCAGTGGCATTTCCGAATTGGGCGAGGTCTTGGCGGTTTCATTTAACCGCGAAACGGCGCTTAACGCGTCTTCCTTAGACGCTTGGTCTGGTGCCCGCATGCCAATGAAAGACTTTGATAGCCCCTTTTTGAACATGGCAGACGACGACCTCGGGAGATTCGCAATTGGATGAAGGAGGACTGTGAAAATCAAGATTCCTATCATCTCAAGTTTTCCGAATCGACGTTTGCCATTCTTTGACGAGAAAGCGACTGATCGCAAGACTTCCAAGATTGGATATATCAATGAAATGGTCCCTGATGAGCGCATGCTGTGGGCTACGTTCTATTGTGATTTATTTTGAAGAGTACCTATTGAGATGTCCACTATGGACTGGGAAATGAATGAAGAATCGCTTGGAACAGATAAAGTGTTTACCCGGAAGTGGTTTACAGACATGAGTGCAAAGCAAAGAACAGAAAGAGAAGCTGAGCGGAACGGGCGCAGAGGAGGACGCGTGAAGGAAAGTAAGTGATGGGTCTTCTCAACGACATGTTGATTGCACTAGGTAACTTTGGACCTTGAAGGGAAAGTAGCCTAAACAGCAAAAGGACGGGAAGAAGTATATGCGAATTTGCAGTTATGCGGAAGTGTTCTTCTGCTATACCGCTACGTTGGTATTTCACCGCTTCGAGTCTCCAAGTAGCTACTGAAAAGTTGAAAAGGTAATTGTATGTATATCCAAGGACATGTAGATTTTAAGCTAGTTATGCGAAAATGCAACATACCTAGATACAATCATGCAGAAACCGCAATATCATCAATTGTACCTAGAATCTCCTCGCTGCCTCCCCCAAACTTCTTCGCGCCAGCCCCCTTCTTCCTCCTACTGTTCCCTCCATTCTCAATGCTAGGCAAGACATTGGAATCCGACGGTCCTGCGGCGCTTCCAGCCCCATTCGGATTGCGCATAAGCTGCTCCCGTGCCTCCTTCTCCTTGGCATGCTCCGATTCAATCCTTCTCTTCTCTTCATCCAGCTCCTTTTCAATGACACGGGGATCATCGTATACCGTATTAGTCATTTCTGAGTACGTTTCCAAATCCACCTGCTCACGCGGTCCGAGCAGGGTATCCTTTATCCTCCCGGGATCGCGCCGCTCCTCATTGGAGAATTTCAGTTTAATCTGCCGCCGCGAGCGACCGGGGAACATCTTGCTGATCATCATAAAATCTGTGCCAAACATGCGGAGACCCCTGTAGAAGAGGTCCGTCATTTCCTCGTCCCAGGACTCTACTTTTGTGCGCTTGCCAAAGGACGCGGCGTTGATGCGTTTAGTGAGCGGATTCTCTTCCACCTCTTCCATGTCTCCTTCGTTTCTTGCTGCGTTGGCATGGCGGTCGATTTGTAGAGATGTTGCATCGATGACGATCTCTCCATTTACAATGCGCATTTGTGGACCTCCTAGAGCGGCTGCTTCTGCTCGATCGCGTTCTTCATCGTTCAAGCCTCTATCAGCGGAGCCAGCCTTTGGTGTTTTGTGTCCATTCCTAATCCTCTCCTCGCGCTCTTTTTGTTTTTTAATCAGCTCCGTCTGGTCCATACTCTGCAGTTCCATCTCGCGTTTCGATTTCTTGCCGGTACGGAGATCCCTACATAGGTCTGACATTTTCACGACAGTGGGTGTGATTTCAATAGATTCCGCACCCTCCGGTGTTGGCTGACGTTTCCTTCGAGCGCGAGGCTTCCTCTCGGTAGCAGCGGCCACGACATCTTCTGCTATTTCTTCAGCAGAGCGCTTTCTCTTTGTTGTTGGTTTAGCAGGTCTCTTAGCGGCACGGGCCGGTGCTGCAGGCGTAGTTTCAGGCTGAGGCTGCTGGGATGGTTGGGCCTGTGGGGTGCTTTCGGCACGCGCTGCTTCTGGACTTTGCGTAGACGTAGGTTTTGTGACGGGCTTAGAAATCTTGGTGCGCTTTGCTGGACGATTATCATTTGGCTCTTCTACCCGCGGCCGCTTGGGGCTTTCTGTAGTGGTTTCAGTAGCTTGTGGTGTTTCGTGTTTATCACGGTGTGGCTCTGCTGGCCTTGCCGACGCTGGCAGCGGGGAAGCTGATTCTGAGGGAGGCGCAGTAGGTGTGGGAACTGTGACGGGGGTGGCTGCTGGTCTAGATGGAGATGGGACTGGAGATGGCGCTGGAGGCTGCTGTACAGAGGGAATAGAGGGCCTCCGTCTGGGAGTGGGAATGGGGATGGGGATGGCTGTGGATTTGATTTGAGGTTTACGGACTGGTGGGAGATGGGGTGGTTCAGATTCTGTTTGTGGTTGTTTTTCTAGTTGTGGTTGGCTTTGAGTTTGAGTTTGGGCTTGAGGTTGGGTTTGGGTTTGCTCCTGCAATTGCGGTTCATGTTGCGGCGGCGGCGCTGGTTGTTGAGCTGTTACTCCAGGCGAGGTACCTTTGGCGGGGGGTGCGGGAGTTGCGCTTTCGGGCGTTATAGATGCGGGAGGAGGTTGAGGGGTCTGGGAGGGAGTTTGTCTGTCTGCGCTGGCCCTTGCAGAGCTTGGAGCAGTTGAAGCAGGGCCGGCACGACGGATAGGAGCCTTGGGCGCAAACTTCTTTCCGGACTTATCTGTAGGGCAATTAGCATGGATGATGTGCAGCAGTGAAGAGGAAGGGACTTACTAATGACAGAGCTAGAGAAGGAAACCATGATGAAGGCGTGTTTGGTGACAGTTCACCTGCAGATCATAGCTTGACGTCTCCGTGGCAGCCGTGTCGTCACTTGGATAATGATTTCAGAAAGATGGAGGTGAGTTGATAAGAGACCGCACTGGATGACTGGACACTCAGCAACCACCGATAGTGGACTGGCCCCGTGACTCGCCTAAACCTATTCAGGGCTAGCGTTATGCACAATCACGTGGGAGGCGCCAAGCAACACGCCAGACCCAAAGCGGCATAGCGTGGCCCAGCGCCGGGCGAATCTCAGTCTCAGCAATCTTGAGCCTGAGTCTGTTCTGTGTCTCCTTCGTCAATCTCTCCCTCTTTTCTCTCTCCCTCCTATCTTCACTCTATCTTCACGTCGCTCTCTTCCACCACCCCCCCACCACCCACCCTCTCCTTCTCTCCCTCCCTTTTTTACGATATCCTTTCTCTCTATCTCCCTCCTTTACCTCTCCACTACCCATTTATCCAATTTGCTGCTGCATCACTGCCATCGCTGTCTCGTTGTCGGTGGTTGTCCAGCAGTGGTCATCGCAAATTACATGTCCCCCCTTATGCCCTGATGCCGGCCGTCGAAGCGTCAACGGTCCCTTTAGCCGAATCCGGCCTTGTCGTCAAAATGGAAGACCGGAAGAGACCCGCTGCCTACGATGCCAACGACTCGACCCCTCCCTTGAAGAAACAGGCGACCTCGCTGAATGGCGGAGGCAAGCCTCACCCAGACAATGATATGCCGTGGAAAGATGACTTGGAGGTGAGTTTTCTCCCTTGGCATTGCTTGCGCTTTGACTGCTGCATCTATTTGGTCTATTGGCTGTATCAACACGCTCATCGTTACACTGCCATTTCAGGATCAACAGGCTGACGAATTGTGGTGATAGCGCTTTCAAAAAGATGCCATTTGGCGTCAGATGCAGGAATACAAGCGCGAGAAGATTTCGCTGGAAACAAGACTAAAGGAACTCTCCAAAGCTACCGAGTATCACAACGACCACCTCCGTATCATTGATGCTTGGTTCAAACAGGTAGGGTTTGCCGTCAGGTCGATGTCCCGTGACTTACCATACGCTAACATCTTTGTTACAAGTTGATCGATGAAGTCCAAGTCATGCTCAATGCTCCTGACGCAGAAGTTCAAGGTAATTGCAATGCGGATTATATCATTTTAGATATTAAATACTAACTTTAGAGTCTAGATAAACAACCTTTCCCCAGTTCACTACTTTTCTCAGACCATGAAAATTTTGAAAAGCACTTACAATCCCGTTCCGACGATATCAAAGCGACAATTTCCAAGCTTTTCTCTCGCCCTGCAAATGCCTCCCCCGAGGTCACAGATTTACAGGGCCAACTTGCCAAAAAGTTGGCAGAGGAGAAGGTGGCGATTGCGGAATTAGAGAAAAGCCTTACAGAAAAACAACAACTTGAAGAACGACTTGATGCTGCGTCGTTAAGGTATATGGTCGCTGAAAAGAAAATCGATCGCGCCAGGAGTATGACTGTAGCGCGCCTGGAAAAGCAGTATATTCTTGGAGCGCAAAGACCGGGCGGAGACACTTCATCCATGAAGCGAGAAGACAGTTCTTCATCTAACGGTGTTGGCGATTCATCCGAGAGGGTTGCGGAATTACAGGAGGCCCGTAATAGAGCCACTGCCGTGTCAGAGAAACAAAAGGAGCAGCTGGAAAAACTCGAAGCGGAGAACTCGAAGCTGTTAACTCAGGTCACAGAGTTAAATTTCAAGGTGAGCATATATGTTCTTGAATGGAAACGGGTATATGCATATTCTAACTAAAAACCAGTTTTCCAAATTATCGGATGAAGATTACGCGCATACCGACCTTTTTAAACAGTTAAAGTCACAGCACGAAGATGTGATCAAGCGAATAAATCACTTAGAGGCAACCAATGTGCAGCTTCGAGAAGAGGCGGAGAAGTTACAAGCCGAAAGAACTGCGTACCGAATTCAAATTGAGAACGAATCTCAGGCTGCTGTTGGAGAAAAAGAAGCACAGCTCGCGAAAACAGAGTCGGATTTAGCTCGGATCCGGAATGCGCGTGATGAGCTTCTTGCAGACCAGCAGATGAGAAAGGCGGCCCAGGAACAAGAAAGGACATCAATCAGCCAAACTAAGGAACTGTTAGAGGCAAAAGAGTCCCGTATCAGCTCCTTGGAATCTGAGATACAACGACTGAAACTCCAGATCGACGGAGTAAAGGAAACCGACCCTGCTACCGACGAGTTACCACTGGAAGAACTACGAGTCAAATACCAGACACTGGATAAGCAATACGAGTTGTTAAACACGGAATTGGCTTCGATGCAAACAGCATTCAGAAAGACGTCAAAACTTGCTTCCCAAAAGATTGCAGACCTCGGCGCTCTTGAAGAAAAGGTTCAACGCTTGACAGCGGAGAAATCGAAGGCAGACCAAAAGTACTTTGCGGCAATGAAAAGCAAGGAGGCCCGGGATGCAGAACTTCGATCTTTGCGGATTCAAAATATGAAGAGTTCGGATATAGTTTCTCAACTCAAAGACTCAGAAACCACAACTCGTTCACTAGTCTCTAACGTTGAGAAGCAACTCACTGAAACGAAAGAAACTCTCACCAACACCCTATCACAGTATCATACTGCACGACAACAGCTGTCAGAAGCAGATATTGTTATTCAAGGGCTAAATTCGCAGGTCGCTGAGCTGAAGAAGCAGATGGTCACCAAGGATTCGACACTGTCGTCAGCAACAAGCGCTTGTCGAAAAGCCGAAAATGAGGTTGAGGGATTGAAATCGACACTGGCGGATACCAAAAAGAGCCTCGAAAACTGGAAGAATAAAGGCCTGGGCAATTCTTCGTCAGAATACGAAATGCTTAGAGTAAGTAATACATATTACTACTAGATGGAGTTTTCGCTAATGCTTTGTCAACAGTCACTCGCGTTATGTACGGTTTGCCGAAGAAATTTCAAGAACACCGTCATCAAAACTTGTGGGCACGTCTTCTGCAAAGAATGTGTGGAAGAGCGCCTGACATCCCGGTCACGAAAATGCCCCAATTGCAACAAATCGTTCGGAAACAATGACCATATGCATATCACCCTTTAATTTACTTTTTCGACGCTTGCTACCGAGAGTACCTTTTCGCCGCAGGACGTTTTTCCATTCGTGTACTATAGGTTTTGTTTAACTTCGCTTTAACTTTTTCACTTCTTGCTTTTTCCCCTTGTACCATGCTCGACGCCTAACGTTTGCGGTGCCATGTTTGTCTATCTACAAACCGTCCTAGCGACATTCGATTCTCATTTGTCTTGTTTACGGAAAGGAATAGAAAAGGATAAGGAAAGAACGGCATTGTAGCTCCTCGGCATCGGCTACCCTATCTTGATTACGTCGCAAACAAGCACATATCTCGTTGTTTTCTTTTTCTTTTTTCTTTCACTCCGCCCTCCCTTTGAATTCTCTTCTCTTCCTACTTAATTTGCAGTTTTTTGAATCTTACGACAATGGTCATTGTCAGATGTGGCATGTAACTGTTTTCCAGGGTCCTTTTCAACAAATGGGATGTCTTTTATTTGCTTTGGCTGGGTAAATGGATCTGGTGGCGGGAGTTTATGCTTTTATCTTTGTATCCTGTGTTTCTTGTTTTAGCGTTGAATGGATGGGATGGTTACTTGACCCTCCGTTTGTTTTCACTGCTTGATGCTGATACTGATGATGCCGCTTGTTTTGTATAATGTGATACATGGCTAGTTGTGTAGAATTCATTTTCTCATTAAATTTCGATGATGCCTGGCTCGTTTAAATATGTGAACCCTTTCCAAAAAATTATATACCCAAAAGAACTATATCCAAGAACATAAGAGAGTAAAGGAAATCGGTGATACCAAAAGGTCCCCAAAACCACCACCTCTCCCTCTCCCTCTCCCTCCAAGTAACACAGTAAACCCCTACGAATTGAAAATCCGACTATAAAGCACCTCATGCCTCCCCACCCACAAATCTACCACGGGCACAACCTGGCCCGCCTCCTCCACAGACCTTTCCCACTCCCCCCTGATCCGTTGAGAGATAACCTCCTGCAGCCATCGGCTCGCCAACACCCCCTGCGCCTGGTACGGCCCCATCACCGACGCGCGCACCGCAGCGCTCAGCACCGCCTTGGCATGGTTGAGCATGTACACATACGCTGCGGCGGCGATGTCGATGCCCATGGCAACGCAGACGACGGCAAAAAGCGGGGGGAGGTGGCCATTGGGCTTCTCCGTGAGAGATGTATTATTCGTGAAGGAGGTTTTCAGGGAGGTAGAGAAGGTTGATAATGCCGCTACTGCTGCTGCGGATTGCGATGGGGATGGGGATGTCGAGAATGACAATGATGATGAGGAAGAAGGTGTAGTAGGCGTGGTATACGGATCTTTAAACGCGCGCTCCCAGACGCCCAGCAGTGCCAGGCCCTGGGCGACGCTGGCGCGGCGGGCGACGGTGCACGGGGTTGAGGCGTCTAGGTCGTTGTCGAGGGTTTCGAGGAGGGTGGGATCGCGGTGGGCGGCGAGGAGGTAGGGGAGGGTTGTGCTAGCTATGGAGGCGAGGGAGAGGGAGAGAAAGTGGTGGAAGGAGGCTGTTGGGGTGACGCCGCGGGGGAGGGGTTTTGTGTGGGCGAGGTAGGATTCTAGGCCGCTGGAGTAAGCGAAGGAGCCTAGCGGGAGGGCGGAGTCGGAGAGGAGGAGGAGGGAGTGCGGGAGGGTTGGAGGGGGGATCTGGTCTGTGAATGGGTTTTTTGTTTAGCTGCACAATTTGTGTTTGACGTGGGGATTCTTGATTTATTTCCCTATAAAGATATACAGTAGATGAGATAGTATGTTAAACTGTACCTGGCGGAGCGGAGATGGATGCGGGGGTTGCGGCGGCATTGGGGTTGTTTAGCCGCTGTTTGGCATCTTTGAGACGGCGCTCGAGGTCGTCAACCTCATCTTGTATGCTTGGCGGTTTGGATTTGAGGGTCATTGGGATTTTGCATTGTTTTCGGAAGTCCATACAATGCGATTTTGCTGTTGATGTTGATGCCGGGTTATCGCATCGCGACTGATAAGAGCTATGGTTATACTGCCGGGCCACACCGCCCTGGAAATATTTGGCAGAATCAACGTCGAACTCCTGTCTGCCAGGGTTATAATTAATCCATTAGAGCCCTGGAGCACCAATTCCCGTTATATACAAGCTATATACCTACTGCTAGTTATAATGAACTCGATACGATAGTCACTTTCCGTCCCTCAAATACACGCATTGCTATGTCGGGGCGGCGTCTGCTCGACGCCCTCATACTCCTCAATGCTTCCCGCTCGGTGGCCGGCAAGCATATTGCCCGCCAAAGGAGGCAGCTAGACGTACACATTCGCACGTCTTCCCTGACAAAAGAGGCTAAAGCGCAGCTTGACCGAATCGCTCTGGGTCTGCAAGCGGCCTCTGAACTCGCGCGCAAATTCGATGAGAGTCCACAATCACAGTCTCAATCACAGTCTCAACGACAATCGCAACCACAATCACAACCGCAATCGAGTGAGACGGAGCAGCGAAGCGATGGGAGCGCCAGCCAACCCGAGCAGAGGGAGGCGGAGCTAGGGGCTGATGAATTGAAAGAGAGGGATGTGGAGCAGGCAGATATAAACCAGGGTATCAAGAGTACTCCTGAGCGTACTGTGCCTCCAGAACCATTAAACACGGAGGGCAGACCAGTGACTTCACCACCAGATTCTGTTGGCAACACTTCGCCAGAGCCAAATCAAGAGTCATCCGCGTCCACTGATTCCCCATCAGGCTCTGGCGATGAACCTTCTGAAGCTGTGATACAACAGCTATTTCGAAGTCCGAGGGTTGCAAACGTACTGGCGAAAGATAAGAGATATGACGGTGTAAGGCAACGTAAAATAGAGCGTACTCAAACCGATCGACAGCCCACCACTCCGTCAATAAACAATGTAGCAAATACCCCGTCAGCTCAGGTTACGAGACCACCTGAAACCCCTGAATCTTCTGCAACCCCTGAAGCGGAAACGGATGACATCAATGCGCTAGGAGCTGACATTGCAAAAGATACCGCCACCTCCCAGGTATGTTTTTGTTATCTATCTGTGACCTTGATTTCTTGCTAAGTGCTTGCTTTAGGTGGAATCGCAGGATGCCCCCGAATTACCAACAACACCCGCTTATAAAATGGTGGAATCACGGGTTCCTTCAACACGTTTGGGTAGACTATGGGAATACGGAGGCCTCGCGACTTCAATGGCCTTTGGCATAGTTGGTCAGAGTATCCGTCGGGCTACCGCAGGAGGGGAATCGAACGGCTCGTTGATGTTTAGCCCTGAGAATGTTGAACGGCTTGTGGCAAAGCTATCAAAAATGAGGGGTGCAGCCCTCAAGTTAGGGCAGATGATGAGTTTCCAAGGTTAGCACCATAATCAGGAAGAATTCCGGTCAGTTTGTGACAGGCTCTAACAGTTGTCTAGATGCGAAGATGCTCCCTCCTGCTATTCATGAGGTCCTTCAGCGAGTCCAAGATAAAGCGAACTATATGCCTGCGAAACAACGAGACCGTGTTCTTGTAGACAACCTTGGCGAAAATTGGCGAGATTTATTCGAGTCCTTTGACGAGTTTCCAATGGCAGCCGCTTCAATTGGCCAGGTACACAAGGCAGTCTTGAAAGAGACGGGTAAACCTGTTGCCGTCAAGATCCAATATCCAGGAGTTGCAGATTCCATCGATTCCGACCTTAACAATTTATCAATCCTCCTAACGGCCTCGCGACTATTACCCAAGGGACTTTTCCTTGATAAAACCATTGCCAACGCTCGCACTGAATTAGCCTGGGAGTGCGACTACATCAGAGAAGCCGAGTGCGGCCAACGCTTCCGAAATTTGCTACAAGATGAGACAGCCACTTTTATCATACCCGAAATTGTCTCTTCTGCTTCTGGTAAACAAGTCCTCACCATGGAATACCTCGAGGGTATCCCCGTCACCCGCGTACAGAACTTCACCCAGTCTCAACGCGATTGGATTGGCACTCAAATCCTCCGCCTTTCCTTGCGAGAAATCTGCGAATTCCGCTTCATGCAAACAGACCCCAACTGGACCAATTTCCTATACAACGCATCCACTAATAAACTCGAACTCCTCGACTTTGGCGCCTCGCGCGACTATCCCGCCTCCTTCATCTCAATCTACCTCCGCGTCCTCCAAGCTGCATCTCGCGGTGACCGCGATACCTGCCGCGAACTCTCCATCAAACTAGGTTATTTAACCGGCTTTGAATCGCAGGCCATGGTCAACACACACATCACATCAATCCTCACCCTTTCAGAACCCTTCATGGCCTCATCCCCGGATGTCTATGACTTTAGCGATCAGACTATTACGGACCGTGTGCGAGAGATGATTCCGCTGATGCTTCGGGAACGGCTGGCACCCCCGCCGGAAGAGACTTATAGTTTGCATCGGAAACTTAGCGGGGCGTTTTTGCTGTGTGCAAGGCTAGGGAGCCGGGTAAGATGCAAGGAGTTATTTGAGAATGCGTTGGAGAAGGTGGAGTGGGTTGATGAGGTGGTGAGGGAAGGTGAAGAGGAAATCATTGATGGGTTAAAGAGGAGTAGTATGTCTTCATAACGTTGATCGTTAATTATATCTGGTTTTTTTTCTTGCATACTATATTATATGGGTTGAGATTGGGAGATGGGTGTTTTATTATACACATGTATGAATAGATCGGCCTGGTTTTATATCATAAAAAACACAACGTATATATGGTTTACGTTCTTTTGTAGAAAAAGCTAAAGGTTGTTGAAAGGGTGACAAGTTGATTGATACGTGATGCTTCACATATCAATATCATTGCTTTAGCCTAGCATATGTTAGCATGTCTGTCATCGAAACTTGGCTGGATACGCGCGCAGATACAAATGGTGAAATTATCAGAATTGGGTAGAATGTTCAATTGCATAAAGTCCCTAGATTTACAGAATTCATAGATCTACAGGAGTAATAAATAGACGCGCAAGAACACTTGAAATGTTTTCCCTGTATTCGTGCAGCGGTATATCGACAAACTACATACACTCGCGAATATGTCAAATATGTAAGAAGATATCACTACATGAGGGCATAGAAAACCTACTCATCTCTCTAAAAAGGGGCGTTCCATATTTTCCAAACCCGTAGTCCGAAGGTGCCACCACCAGTCTTATAGCGCCAAAATAGGAGTCGAAAGATCTATGGAGCTGTTCAAACTATATAAACCCGTGATAGATCAAAATCCCCCGTTAAAAAAATGTTCAATCGACCATGACAATGACCCTCATGGTTCCGCTTTAAACACAATCATGTTTCTGAAGCTGTAAAGAGCATCCACTCCTACCGAACCTCCTTTCTGGATCATATCATCAACTGCCTCCGCAGCGGTCATCATCATTCTACTTTTCACAACAGCGCCTTGCGCAACGATGTTTCCAGCCCGCTCTGTTCCCGTTGCAGCACTGAGTATCCACCCCACAAGGAAAGGTAATTGTGTTTCTTTTTCCAGATATCGAGGTCCATGGATTTCCTGTAACTGTGGCGCGCATGCCTTGTGTACATGGCGAAGTACCTCCCAACAAAACCGATGGAGTGTCAGGTAATTGAAGTTGAGCTCCAAAGTTTCCGCCTGAATAGCATTGCGGAGGCTACAGAGTAGTTGGTTGGGAGATAGTCGTTGAGGGTGGCGGCTATTCTGTCGCTGCTTGTTGCCTTCGGTGCGTTCCAAGGCCAAGGTATCTCCTCTACTCTCCTCGGTTATTTCCTCCCATGTTGCGTCGGCTAGTATCAATTCAAAAACTTCTTCTGTAAAGCCCAGCTGTGCCGAGCTCTCCGCCAAATACTGATCCATAAATATCCGTGAAACTTCTGCCTTTGGCAGCATACACTTGGGTCCATTCTTCGATTCCCTTATCCCAGATGAGCGTTTTTTCCGCGCAAAATCTGCGGCGGATCCGCCTGTGAGAAGATGAAATCGCTTAAGACAGTCCACTGGGTTACGAGGGCGTTCCCCAACAAAGATCTCATCATGCCGGCTCAAGACTAATTCCATGTCTCTCCATTCGAGTTTGCCGAGCTTTTCGTTCCGGATCGCATTGTACAAATGTGCCGTATATGCGACTGAGCCCCATACCCCCAAAACACAAAAGCTCAACTCTTGGTATCCAATCTTAGAATGGTAGCTGAGGGTGCCGCATAAAAGAGGGTTCCATTTCAGGAGTTTGAATGACTCATCAGGGAAGAATTTATGCTCACGTTTCTTTTGCCCCAAGAAATCCGGACCCACCAAGTGACTGATATCTCGTAGTACAGACTCAAGCATCTTGTCAACTTGCGTTGTCCGTGTCGAATCATGGAGAGACGAATGGAAGTTAAGATGCTGCTTGATTGAATTTTCCCTCAATTCTGTAGACAGGTCACTGAAAGCGTCGTCCACCTCTTCTCGAAGGATATTATGGATATTTAGGAAGATCTGGGTAGCAAATATAAGCCACCCAGGCATGTCATTGTTGTTGAACATGAGCCTCAACCCGCGTGTGAGTTCGTCTTCCCAGCATCGGGGAGGAACTACTCTGGCAAATAAGAGGAAATCTGGCAGTATTTCCATCAGGGTAATTTTGTCCTCCCTAAACTTGTCTCTGGCACTCTTTCTTGATCGATCGCTGGTTCTATCAAACGTGCCGTAGAATCCGGGCTTGTATCTCAAATAATTGTTCCTGTCGACCAATTTTATTGAAAGACTCTAGCAACCTGAACGTCTGGAACAGCGCTCGACTGACATGGTTGTACACTTCAAAGTTCATCTCGTCGTTCGGTAGCTCGCGATCTTCTGGAGATTCTCCATGTGCCATGCACGAAGCTATATAAAACCATGTTATGAACTTCCCAAACCCACCGTGGTTGTTCAGAGTTTTCTGGGCATCTTCACTCATTCGTTTCGCGAAATCGATTGCCGTGTTGGTCAGGAGAGACGCGGACACTAGGTCGATCATTCCCTCTTGGTAATCTTGCCACGTCCGCGCAAGGAATACGCGAAGAGTGTTGTAATCTTCAATAATACAAGTAAAAGCGAAGCTAGCTTCTTCAATATCCTGCAGGTGCTCTGCCCCGTAGTTGACTTCCTCCTTGTTGGCTCCAGTGCTAGCCTTTGGAGGAGCACCTGGGGCATTGATGAATTGCTCAGACGGCTCCTGGGCCTCGAGACCCTCAAACCTGTTTGCCATGTCATTGATTATCTGGCTTGGGTGTTCTCCAACCTGCTCCGTCATGGGATCTTTGATTTGGTCCCTGGCGAACCGGGGGCGTAACGCGTCCCGGACATGTTCTAGTATCTCAATAAAAATACAAATGTCGTTCGTCCGCAGCTTTAGTTTCAGCGTTTGTAGAAAGGGAAGAAGATAGCTGCTCGCCGTGCTTCCGTCGCGTAGAAATGGCCCGATTAAGAGCTGCCACAAAGCTAGCTGGGACGACGACCGGGGGATTGGTGGCAGCAGCAATATAATCTGCTAAACTGACAAATTCTTTGACCAAAATCGTACGTGTGGGAAGTCTAGGGGTAGCGGGAGATGCAGCGCTTTGGTTGTTGGGTTTTCCTGCAGCCTCACAGGCCTGCTTTCGTGCCTTGCCCTTGAGCCGCTGAGATGGTTGCTGTTGCTTTTGAGAGCTGGGGTTCGCAGCCAACAAGTCGGACGGCTAGCCGCATTTCCTGGCCGTTGTTGCAAGCCATGAGGCTACGGCGTCGGTGTCTGCTTCGTATTGCAGAAAGCTGCTCGCGAGGAAATCGGGCAGCATTGCCGGAAATAAATCGGGTCTGAACAGTCTGCCCCGTTTGTCATGCCTGAGTCTCGTCTCGTGCTGCTGTAGCTTTCGCTATAGCGTACGAACCGAATTGAGCAGGGCCCGTGGTCTCTGTGGCGTTGGAGCTCAGAAGTGATGGAGAAACTTGAGTCTGGGACTCTGAAAAGTTCTAAGGTCGGCTAGTTATCGGCAATCTTCCCTCCGCATTAGTTGTTTAATAGTTGATAGCCCGAGGGCTTGCTTCTTTTTCCTTGTCGCCCACAGCTCACAGAAGAATATACACTTTATCATCTCCGCTGACAGAATATACACATCCCAAGCCAAGGCAGTGCGTGCCTACATAGCTCCAGTACTTGGTATGGTGACCTAGTGTGAATGATGAAATCAAGCCAAGTCGACACGAAATACTACTAGTATTCGACGGAAGTTTGAATTAACAGTAGAATCAAATAAAAACAGGTGAGGAGGCATTTTATTACTCGTTTCTTGCCATATACCTTTGAAGATTTTAAATGGCAGTTCCATGGACGAAGACTCTGAATACTCGACCAAAAAATAAAAAATTGGCTAGGGCAGGAAAGAATATTTAACTTGTAATTGAAAATCAAGGGTATGATTAGGCAATATAAAAAGCAGCTAGAATACAAAATGATGTTCCATTAGTCCATATAATGTACACGGCATGAATCCTCACTCCTCATCATCACCCTCATCACCCTCATCACCCTCATCTTCCAATATTGTCGTGGAGAACAAGCCTCCTGGCTCCCTCTCACCCTCCCTCTTCACCAGCACCCTTCCATCCCCATACAAGCCAACCCCCTCTTTCCCAAGACTAGCCTCATAATCGACCGCCCCCTTCGCCTTCTTTTCCTCCGCATCCTTCTCCCTCATGGCCCTCAAATCTGGCTTGCCAGAGACAGTGGTGACATATTTCTTTTCATTACCATTTCCGTTACCATCACTACTTCCACTTCCATTGCCGTTCCTGGAACTAGGAAGCTTTAGACGCGAAAGGTAGCCACCATTTATTCTTTTCGGCTCCTTTTCGCTGGTGCTATCACTGTCGCCGGCAATGTTCAGCAACTGATGCAAATAGCCGGACAAAAAATGCAAGACAATGCCCGCGGAGACTCCCAAGACGCCGGCAACACTGAAGAAAATGTATAGGGGCTATCAGGCAAGTTAGTCGGGTAATTTCGATCATCTGTTACAATCTAAGAAGTAGTTCCTTCGATATGTGCAGATAGGGATAGGAACCGGGCTGGCTTATTGAAATATTTACCTCGAATTTCAGTAGTATACGCCAGGGCGTTATAATGGCAATATAAACTATGTAAGATGCCACATGGTACCAGGGGGCGGCGAGGGTGGTCAGCACGGCGAGGAGGAGGTTGACGAGAAGAGTGAGAGGGTAGACGGTGTAGTAGGCTGTGGCGGAGAGGGCGGCTGCCCAGGCCATATCTTTATCTTTTGCCTTTGTAAGACGTCCTATTTATTGCTTGTCTATTGGAGGGATATTTGAATCTTTGCAAATATAATGTTATACATGCCAGTGTACAACGTTGCCCGGCCGGGCTGGGACCTGAGTTTTGCGGGGAAAGAGGAGCAGCGATCTGATGGGTTTAGCTTGGAGGGAGGGGAATTGGAGGCTTTACTGCAACAGCCCCTGCTTAGTAGCACAGAAAGGCAACTATAGTTGCAAAGTAGACTGCGATTGGCATGGCGCAAAGGGATCAATTGATATGCCATAGATAGTATCGAGATATGTGTATCATATCCATCTACTCCGCAGTCCAAGGCCGGGGATATTCTGCTGACTCAGTCCTTACTAATAGCCAGTGCTGGTCTGTGCACAGCCCTAGCCCGCATTACCCGATTCGGCAGGAGATCTGATAAGAGACAAGACATCATCGATCATCGATCATTGATCAACGGCCAGACACCAGCAGTATACAACACCAGGAATACAACAATCTAACAGAATACACACTCTCTGGGTTACTCCAACGAAATTCAATCTCATCTCCCCTGCATGTCCAATTGATACACCAACACCCACCTCCGCCCAGTGGCTGCGGCACCATGGGCAACACCCCCTCCAAAGCCCCTCCCCACGGCGGGGAACCCTCTCCCAACTCCAACTATCCAACATCCACCGCATCCCAACACGGCGCCAACTACGACAGACGCGTCAACCGCCGCTCCTCCATCCAAGCCCTCTCCGGCCCCGGCACAGGCTCTAAATCCACCGCCGCAGACCCATCTGCCTCACGCGAGAGCGCCACAGGCCACCCCATCCCTCACAGACAACAACAGCCCGTCCAGCAGTGGCTACAGAACAGGAATATCACTGAAACTTCAAGGCCTGAACAATACCACAAACAACAGCAACAAAGAGACTCGAGGCGCGGATATAAAGAAAGCATCGACCGCCGCGAGTATACCCGAGACATCCCCGCCCGTCCCAAAACACCACCATCATCATCCGCGCACCAACCCGCTCCCGCTCCCGCTCCTTCGCACTCGCACCCCCTCTCTCCCGAACCTTCCAAAGCCGTCCGCGTCCCCTCCGCCAACCACGGCCATGGCCATGGCCACCATGAACAGTACCCCAGCATCGAGCCCTCGGGCCCAACACTAAGCGCCTACTATGGCGCCTCCGCACACCTCTCCCGTCCCCCTCGACTCCCGCTACCCATTGGCGATGCAGAGACTGCGCCAGGGTCGCCCATCATGGCGCCCTCGTCGTCGCAAGGGATAGCGCCGGTGCTGATTGACAAGGCGGAGATGGACTTGGATATCCATGATAGAGGGGAGTCGGTGCTAGGGGATGAGGAGGATGGCGGTGATGAATTGGAGGGCGGCATGGGGGAGGGAATGGGAGTTGGCATGGGTGATGGGACGGGGATGGGAGTGGGAGACGGAGGAGTTGGGCTCAGCAAGGCGGTGCCGACGACGATTGAGTGGAGGGGTGGAGGGGAGAAGGTGTATGTTACGGGGACGTTTGTGAATTGGGAGAGGAAGTTTCGATTACACAAGAGGTATGTTTGATTCGGGATGGGCATCTATACAGCTACTGACGATGGAATGTACCAGTGAAACCGAAGAAGGCGTCCAGTCAACCACCCTCCAACTACGGCAAGGTACACACCACCTGAAATTCATCGTCGATGGCATCATGAGCACCTCAGACCAGCTCCCTACAGCCGTCGACTTTACCAACCACCTTGTAAATTACATCGAGGTCAGTCCGGAGGAAGTCCAACGTAGTCGCCGCTCCAGCGACCGTGACCACCAGCGGGAACGAGTGCCCAAATACGCCATCCCGCCAGGCCTCTACCCGCCGCAGGTACTCCCAGAGACTCTCGAAGTGCACCCTGACCACCGCGGCTCGGATGAGGACTTGCAACAGCAGCGGGAGGCGGCACCGGAGGAGGAGATACCGCTGGGTGACTTCCGGAATATCATCCCACCGTTCCTGTTGGATATTGAGACAGAAGGGGAGGAAGGCGAGGAAGGGGAAGGCGGGGCGCGGTATACGCAGGCAGCGAACGTGATTGGGGATGCACCTGCACCGCCGATTTTGCCGCTGTTATTGGGCAAATCGATATTGAACAGTGCGACGCCGATGAAGGATGACAGCAGTGTGTTGAATGTGCCGAATCATACCGTGTTGAACCATCTGGCGACGAGTAGTATTAAGAACGGGGTGTTGGCGACTAGTGTTACTACGCGGTATAAGACAAAGGTGAGTTTTATTTTTTTTATTTGATCATCTATGGATGAAGTATGCTGACAATATATATATAGTGTGTGACGACTATTGTGTATAAGCCGACTGGGAATGTTTCTGGGTAGGATATTCGTATCTTTGTGGGGATACGTATTCTTGTTTATTTTTTATGATGCGTGCATAGTATATATATAATAATAATATGCTTTGTATTATGAAGTATATTTGTTTCTATTTCTATATTGAGGGTGGTGGAGATGGGATCGATCTGATACACACGAGGCCAGCACGGACCCGAGCAGATAGGAGGATTAATGGATGTTTCTGATAAATTGGGGACATGGATGAGGGATCTAGACGGCTGGGCATTGGTAGGAGTATCTATCTAGCATGAGCATTAAGTTACTTGGGGATATTAGTACTTGGGGATAGGTTAGGCATTGATAGATGGACGGATGGATATGGTGTTTATTTGTTATTTATTGCTATATTCCAATATATCGCATTAACTCATGAACAATTCATCTTAATATTCTATTTCTATATATAACCCTCCAAGACACCCGGCCCCGCGGAGAACAGGCGCATTATTGGCTGGGCGATGAAACACTGGAGGGGGAAGATTGAAACAGCCAGAGTATGAACAAAGAACGAACATCACCACTTCCATCTCAGCCTCCTCAACCTCACTCCCTCCCTCCCTCTATCCCTCCTCTCCTCTCCTCTCCTCTCTCTACTCTCTCCCTTCCATCTCATCTCTCTCATCTCATCTCTCTCTCTCTCCCTCTCACTCACTCTCTCCCTCATCTCTCTCCATCATCCTATCCTACAGTTACCACCAACCACCGCCACCAGCCAAATCCCTCCACCACACTCACACACTACATCCATCCATCCCACCAACCAGCTCTCTCTGCGCCATTCCATCGCTTCAGCCTCTGTTGCGAACCTTGCAAACACCCCTTGTACGTGACTTGTCCCCCTTTCACTCTCTCCCTCACTCCCTCTCTATCTCCTCACATCCCTCCCTCTCCCTCCCCGTGTCCGGCGGCTAACAGACCCAACTCCCAGTATCCTTCTGTCTCCCACCACCGCTCGTTTAGTTCTGCTTTTATAAACATACAAAGGAGAAAAAGAAAAGAAAAAGAAAAAAGCACATTCATTCATTTTTGTCACTCGCTTGGATCCCCTACCTACCTACCTACCTACCTCCCTACCTACCCCCCTACCCACCCCCATACATACATTCATACATACATACGCCGGATTCGATTACCATTGTGAACGTGGGCGTCGATGAATAACACATATACTACCCAATATCGCTGTAACAATTAATACGGCCTATCTCGTCCGTTGTCGTTACAACCCACTATCGATTGATCTGTTGTGCGAGTGAGGGCTATCGACCTCCATCCACATCCAACCAACCAACCACCCCATCTCCCTCCTCCAACACTACAATAATAATAACTATGTCCACTGCCGTCGCTCCCCCCTCCGCCGCTCCCCTCCCCCCCATGGTCGACCGTGATCGCGATCGTGACCGTGGCCCAACCCGCGATAACGACTCTTCAAACAACAACTCCTCCTATCACACCCTCGCCCCCATGTCGTCCTCCCAGCATACCTCCCCGCCCCGGCCTGCCAACAACAACAACAGCAGCAGCACTCTCTCTGCTGATCGCGCGGCTGGGAATACGCCCCCTGATGGAAAGCGCTCGCCAAATACGTACGTCTATCATTACCTTTCAATCCAATGCCTCCGAATCTGTGTATACCTTCTAACCCGTATAGTTCTCGAAGCGGAGGCGCTGCGTCCAAAATATCAGTCAAGAAAGAACCCCCTAGCTCCCCCAGCCTGCACTCCAGTTCCAGGCACCGTCCCCGTAGACTCGATCTCTCCGCCAGCACTCTCTCCTCACAGTCCGCCTCAACCTCGCGCGGCCCATTGACCGCAAGGGAAGGCGGTCTCACTGCTATGCACGATGTCGGTCTGGCCTGTCTATCCCCCGGTTTCCAGACACATGACCCGGCCATGCGCGAGCAGCTCCAGCGCAGCATCTCCGTTAGAGACCAGCAGAGATCTATAATCGAGTCGCGATTGCAAAAGACTGCCAAAGGAGACGGCCCTGATGGGATTAAACCCTCAGAATCAAATCTGTTTGGGTCTATCAAGACCCCGTCGTCCAAGAAACGACCCCCTCCAGGTCTATCAATTGTGCCTCCTTCCGCTTCGCAATTCGCCAATGAACGGGTCATCCAGTCCGCCCCGCTAAACCAAACATTCACTGGCCGCCATCAACCACACCCCATCACCCGTCATCTCATGAACCATCCGTCCGACCACATGAACTCACCATCATCCTCGTCACATATCCTCCATGCTCCAGCCAACCAGACCAACAACCGCCTCCCGCCCATCGCAGACGTCTTTGGTTCTGACGCACTGGTGCCCAGAAATCAAGACCGCGACCATCGGGACTGGGATCGCGAGGGAAACAACACCCGCACCAACGGCTTCTACCAACCTCCCCCGGTATCGCAATCTCTTAATAATACTAATACTAATAATGCCAGCATGGCCCCTCTGCCCTCGCCCGGGCTGCCCGTAAATTCCTCGTCCTCCTCATCCTCCAACAACCAGTCCTATTCCTCCAAACGACCCAGAGAATACCGTTCCGCTGAGGAAGCCGTGCACGAGCTTGCTGGCGGTCGCGAGGACCTCCTCCCTCGCATCATCCACTATAATGGCAATGGCAGTGCGCTGAACAATAATCCAAACACCACGCAGGCACACCCGCGACACCCCTCTCCGCTCCCCAGCGCCGGCCTCCCACCAAACGGTACTCAGCAACCCAATTCGCTCCACCACCCGCCCTCTACCTCGCGCCGTCGCACGCGCAATGAGTATGAGCGCGATAATGGCAGTCCACCCCTGGGCAACGGGCCTGATTTGCGCTACCGTCCCGCTCCAGCCGCTCCACACGGCGGCAGCCCGAGCCAACATGGCCATGGCAATGGGGCTGGTGCTAGTACTGGTGGGTACGCCTACGGTCCGTTTGGAGCTGGGAGGGATTCGCCGGAGACGCAGCGGAGAAAGAAGGAGGAGTTTTTAGGACTTTGCGCAAGGGCCTGGGATTTGTTTCATTCCTAATTTACCTAAAGGTTTGGTTGGTGATTGAATGATAGGAAGCGGGGATAGAAGGGACACGGCGGACTTATTGATTGATTGGTTATTCTATTTTATCGTGTGATTTCGGGTTTGGTTTCGGTATGGTATTTGGGTTTGAAGTGGATTGAGTGGTTGTTATTCAAGATGTATATGGATAGGGGATTGGATTGGATTGGATGGGTTGGGCAGGTTGATGCCGTTGATGTTGACGCTGATTGATGCTGATGTTGGATGTCTTTTTCTTTCCATTCCGCCTTATATTTTTCCGTTCTTCTACCATTCTCTCTCTCCTTTCCATTTCTCCTTACCTTTCTTCTCTATTTCACTTACCCCCCCCCCCTTTTTGGTTCTAAACCTTGCTCGCTCAAAACGCGTATCCCTTTACACTTCGTTTCGCTCCGTCCTTGCGCTTTGCTTATGTGCTTGGAGCTTGAGCTGGGCTTGGACATTGGATAATGTTAGGCTTTTGATATCCGGAGCCTGGGAAGATGCCTTTTTTTTGTTTCATATTTTCTTCCAATTTCGTCTTATCTTCCCGTCTATTATGCCCCTTTTTATCCTTTTGATGTTATATTCCATGTTCTCTTGATTTTCTGGGAGTTAGGCGCGACTCTTTTTTACTTCCTCTTTTTGGTTGGCATTTTCTGCTTCCACCCTTTTTCCTTTTTCCTTTTTTTTACTATTTATATTTTACTTTCTTACTTGACTCTTTTATATTTCTCTTCCATTTAAACTAAATTTTTTATCATTCTTGTTTTTATCACTCTTGTTTATTATTCCCCAATTCTGATTTTGCAGATTTACTATATATCCCTTCAATATCCGTCGACAATTTGCTACATTTCCATTACGTGTAGGACGTTTTATCTTATCTACCCCTAATACTTTCCCAAAGAACTGCTGTTTTGCTTGCAAGCTGTCCTTTCTTTGGTATCTGCCCTTCTTTGTCATTCGCATGAGAAGACAATTATTTAGTGAGTGGCGTGGCAGCAATGATTAATAGAGCTTTACAGAAGGCAGCATGTATAGCATAATAGTAATCAGACACATGCATAGTCAAAGGATCAAAAGAAACTATATCATTATTGTAGTCAGGGTACTTTTTGACCTGTGCTCTATTATTCTAGAAGTTTGTCTCCTTTGTTTGTATGCTGTGCCATGCCATTGTCCATCAATCCATATCAATCAATGCTAACGCGAAACGCCAAATGCAAATGTAAATGCTCTGTATGCTATGCTGTACTCTGTATGGACATCCATCCAAATCTATCTTATATGGCTCATTTCAAATCCCATCCCATCCAATTCATCATACCAACACAACTCCTCCTTCCCTATCCCCGCTCACATCTCTATCATCATCACTGACATCTCTACTCCCACTCCAACTCCCACTCGAACCCTCACTGCCACTTGAATCCCCATTCCCATCCAGATACGCCTCTCTCCGCACCTCTTCCACCCCTCCACCCGCATCCATCCCCTCCCCGCCGCCAACGACACTCTGATTCTTACCCTCCCCCCTGCGACCCCGCGTAGCAACAACAGCCGCCCCGTTCGCCTCCCTGGCCGCCTTCGCCTTCGCCCCCTTTGCAGCCGCAGCCGCAACATTAGCAGCAGCGCGCCTAGCCTTTTTCTTCTGCTTCTTCAGCCGCTTCTTTTCAGCTTTGAGGAGCTGTTTTTGTTTATTGGAGTGGATTGGGAGTTCATTTTTGCGGGGTTTGGCGGGCTGTTTGGTGGGGATTTCTTCTGCTGTAGTTGTCGCCGTCGCTGCTGCTGGTGGTGGTGATGGTTGCGTTGGAAACAGTGGGATGTAATCCTGGTCCTGGGCTTGCTGATGAGTTGACGGACTATACGGCGGCGATGAAGTGCCTTCTTCTCCATGCTGATTTGTGGATAGATCATGATGATTGGTGTAGGTTGTATCTGTATCGTGGCCCGTACCCCGCTCCACCATCCCCTCCCTATCCATCCGTGCAATCGCCTCCTCATCCGCCGCCAACTGCTTATCCCAAAACTGCTCAATATCGGCCTTGGAATGCGATTGGGGCACTACACTATTCCCCCCATTCCCCCTCTCCCCATCTCCCCCTTTTGCATCTTCTTCACCCCGCTCCCGTTTTAACCTCTCAAACTCCCTCCGCCTAGCCTCCTCCCACTCACGCACCTTGCAGCTAACATCCCTATGCCTCGACAACACGCGCAGCTGCCTCAGCACAGTATCAAGCACCTTCTCCTCGTGCGCGGCGGGGAGTTCATTAGTAAACTCTGGAATCTCAATGATATTATACGGCTGGGCAAGGGCTTTGAGCGCGCTGTCGTCGATGAGCAAGGTGTTGGATTGGTTCCAGGGCCCCTCATCCAAACTCGCGTTGAAATCATTGGCAGCTTTCGCCTTTGCCTTTGCCTTCTTCTTCTTCTTCTTCTTCTTCCCACCCCCACCCCCACATGCACTGTTCCCAACATTATTTGGATTCCCAGGAAACCGCCCCCTAACCCCCCCATCCCCCCAAACCTTCTCCAGCCTCTTATAAACCTGCACCTTCTCCGCATACTGCCTCGGATTCAGTCCTAGCGTATCCCGCGCCCACACAGCGACAAACCGCTCCCTCTCCTCCTTCGAGAACGTCTTCTCCAGCACTTCGCGCACTGTTGGAGGCTGCGAGCTCGTCCACACCATCACCGTGTATTTCGCGCATAGCTCGTCGATGAATGCGTGTAGGCCCGGGCGGGTCTTGAAGCGGATGGGCCGGCGGCCGATGCGGTAGATTAGGGTGCCGTTTAGGTCAAGGATTATGAGGAGGGGCTGCGGGGCGGGGAGGAGGGTTGGAGAGAGCAAGGAAGTGGAGAGGTAGGATGGCGTCGGAGTTGGGGGGGTTAGAGGCGTAACGGGACGGCGTGGGGTGGAGGTGCGGGCGTTGTTTGAGGGAGGGCGGGGTGTGGGTTGTTGGGATTGTTGTTGGTCGTTTAATGGCGGGGGTGTTGGTGTGGCCATGCTTGAGTAAGGGCTCATTTGGGAGAAGGGGTTTAGGGGACTGAAGGGGTTAAAGGGGTTGAATGGGTTGAAGGCGTTCATGGGGTTGAAGTTCATGGGATTGAAGCTATTCATGGGGTTGAGGCCGTTTATGGGATTGAAAGCGTTTATGGGAGTGAAGGGGTGGGTGGCGGTGAATGGTTGCTGGGGATATTGTAGCCGGAGTGTTTGGTAATTATGTTGCTGTTGATGCTGTGCATGCTGCTGCTGCTGCTGCTGCTGCTGCTGAAAAGGAGCTCCCGAATGCCATGACTGTTGTGATTGTGCGCTGTTCGGTTGTCTGCAAAATCCAATCAATATAATAGTTCTCCGCAAAGTCACCACACAGGGAAGTATTCACATTGTAGCCGCGCGCGAAGCAGCTGAAAATATAGACCCTGGAACCTGTCTCCCATCCGACCATGATCCCTGCTGCGCATCCTGACGGTATGTAGAGACGGTGCCGCCGAGGGATCTCTCCCGTTTCACTCCCCTGCTCTCCTCATACATTGCTGACGGAGCTCGAGGTTCATAATGGGGCTCCAGTTGTGATGATTGCTGTTGCGCCTGGTGCTGTTGCTGCCCTTGCGCATTTTGCCCCTGCGATGTCCATCTGGCGGTAAAGGGTCTCCAGGCTTCAGGATCGTATGTTTCCTCCCCTCTCCATGATTCAGGGTCGTATGCTTCACCGTCTTCCGCCGCGGGGGGGTATGGAGGGTTCATGATTGCGGGGGCGGAGTAATAAATTGCGGAATGAGAGTGAGTAACGGGAATTGAGGGCTGAAAAGATGTCAGTATATGACCAATGATAAAAAGGTAAGTCGCATAATCTGAAGAAAGAAGAATTCAGCTACAACTCACTGTGTATTTTGTCGCCGCGGCGGGTAGAGCAGTTCGTGATGGCCAAGGAGCGCTGGAGAAAAATGAGTTCAACGCGCGCAACCGGACCATTATTTGAACAAAACAAAAAGACGAGGAAAAAAAAAAAAGGTGAAATTCCAAGTCCCAGCTACCGAGTCATTTTCAAGAAGAACAACGCCGACGCTGTTATTTACTCCGTGGCGCAACAATCCGCAATTTCTGGGAATTTTTTGGAGTATAAAGACAGTTATTGATATCACGTGATTACGTCAGGAAAATAAGGTTCACCGCCTTTTAGAGATCGCGGCAGAATAATTATTACTCTTTTATAACAAGAAACATTGTAAATATAGACGGATGTAGTATTCAGTGCATCCATCATACTCAAGCCATGGCTATTACGAGCAAACTCAATCAGCGGCTTAGAGCCCGCGCGGAAGAAGACGACTTTGAGGACTTCTCAGAGGAGTCGGGCGCTGATGAGGTGTCCGAGGATGGACAATCGGAAGAAGACGAGGAGCAGGATGGTAATGACCGATCAGACGATAATGATGAAGATTCGCAGGAAGATGAAGAGGATCAGGATGCAGAGGTATGCGGATACTTTAAGTTTTTTGCGCAAATATTTACGGTTGCATTGCCGCCATTATATAGAATTGCATAGCTAACTCACCTAGTCCAACCCCTCCGACGACCCCGATATCACCCCCTCCCTAAACACCATATCCTTCGGCGCCCTCGCAAAGGCCCAAGCATCCCTAGGAAAGCGAAAACGACCATCGGCATCAGCTACAGACAGCACATCAAAACGACCAAAAACTCCCGGCACTAGACACTCCCCCGCCCCATCCGACTCCGCCTCATCAGAAGAAGAAGACCAACCCCAATCCCAATCCAATGACTACACCAAGAAACCCCGTCAAACCCTCACCCACCGCACATCCAAACATGCCCCGACAGTCCAATCTTCCCGACATGCCGTCACACGCAAGCGCACGGTAGTTGAGCCCCCTCCAATCCCCAAAGCCCGCGACCCGCGCTTCGACAGCCTAGTTCTTAACAAAAACCAAAACCCCGCCAGCGCCACCAACGCCGCCATCCACGCCTCCAAGAACTACTCCTTCCTCAACAGCTATCGCAACGACGAGCTCGCTCAATTGCGCAAGCAGCTATCCGCACTCCAGTACAAATCGGGCAAGAACAAGACCACTCAGGAGGAAGAGCGGGAGATTGTTCGGCTGAAGAGGCAGATCACGTCGATGAATGATCGGATAAAGACGTTTGAGCGGAAGGAGCAGCAGAGAGAGGTGCTGAAGGAGCATAAGAGAAGGGAGCGCGAGGCGATTCGCGAGGGACGGAAGAGTGCGCCATGGTTTATGAAGAAGGGGGAGGTGAAGAAGGAAGCGGTTTCGAAGCGGTTTGCGGAGATGAGTGGGAAAGAGAAGAGCCGCGCATTGGAGAGGAGGAGGAAGAAGGTGGCTGGGAAGGAGAGAAAGGAGATGCCATGGGGGAGGAGGGGAGCGGAGTAGTTTTGTATATATTTATATCTTTGATCCCTTTTGAGCTTCGAGGGAGAAAAGGCGGGTTTTCTTTAGACTTGTATTTTTTCAGACAGCACGGATTGGCGTTTTCCGGAAAACGGGACAATTTATTAAAAAATCATATACGGTTTAATCTATTGAGCTAGATGTATTCGCCGTGTTTACCAATATATTCATGTATAGTAGTTGAGTCGTTGCATACATAATGTCGCTATTACTCCAAACGTAGATGTCAACTTCTCCTCCCAGCTTCAAGCAACTCTCCGCTTTCTCCGCACATCAACACCCGCAAATCCCAACTACACGCCAACCACGTCTAATGGCTGCGAATAAACCATAAAATATCCTCACTATGGCCGCCCAACCTGACGTCCCGCTGGAGGAAATCACCTGGCGCTCTCCGCAACATGTGCAGATGATGGGCGGTTTCCTTCATTCAAACAACAGTACGTATATAGATACAAGTACATCTTAGCACTTTTTCCCCAGAGAGGATATTCGCAAATGATAAGAAAAGCTCAATCTAATTCTATCTTAGTTCTCTTCTACTTCGCTGAATCCCCCTTCTTCGACCCAACCTCCAACAACGCCTCCCTCGCCGTCCAAGCCTCCTACAATGAAAACTTCCGCCCCTTCATCGAGACGCGCGAGGCCTTTGAGGGCCGCCTGAAGACCATGCAAGGGTTGGAGTTTATGGTCGTGCACGATCCGCTGCAAGAGGCCGCAGCAGCAGCAGCGGCGGCGGCCGGTGGGAAGCTACCGCAGAGGCTACCGCAGGAGCCGTCGAATGTTTGGGTGATACGGAAGCAGATCAGGAGAAAGCGGGCAGGGACGGGGATGGGAGGGGTGGAGGATGATGAGATCCAGGTGCTAGCGACGTATTTTGTCGTGGGTGACTCGGTATATATGGCGCCATCAGTTTTGAAGGTTGTGGGGAGTCGGATGGTATGTACAATGCTGCATCCGTTACCGTGAATTATCATTGCTGACATTGAGGTGATAGTTATCGACAGTTACATCCTTAACAAAAGCTCTCTCCGCCGCCTCCCCGCTCCCCATATTCTCCCCATCCTACGGCCACACCTATCTTCCCCCCGTCCCCAAATCGCTCGAAGCCTCCTCCCGCACCGGCCCCCAATCCGCCCAGCAAAGCGTCGCCAACACCCCCATACCCGATCTTTCCAGCACCCAACGATCCAAAGCTGGCAGTGCACCACCTCCAACATCTACTCCCCTTCCCAGCACCTCAACAATGCAAGACTCCCGCAGCCTCGCCGAGGCCTTCAATTTGCTCTCCCGCTACGGCGACGAGTTCATGGACGACGCACCGCTCCTGGGCGAGCCGGGCTCTTTCATTATTGGGAAGTCGTCCACTAACGCAGAACAAGCGGCGGCAGCCACGGCACGATTACCGACCAGAGCGTCCAAGGCTCCTACGCCCGCCGCGAGTAAACCGGGGACCCCGGCGGCTGCGTCTGGGACGCCGACTATTAAGACTGATTTGGCTACGATTGGGGGCAAAGGAGGGAAGGGGGAGAAGGGGGAGAAGACGCCGACTACGCCGGGTGGAGGGCGGGAGAAAGTCAGAAGGAAGAAGAGTAAGGTTTCTACTACCGCTGCTGCTGGTGCGGGTGCGAGTGCCAGTTAACGTGGTTTAGGATGATTTTTCGAGATCATGGGATGGGTACTTTGCTTTCTTTTTCCTTTACGTTTGTTCTCTGTCGTGCATGTTCTTTTTTCCCCTTCTGGGACGGGACGGCAAAGTAGGCGGAGTGAAGGCGCAATATACGGGACATATACGGGATATCAATTGGTTTACTTCGTGTTACTTGTTTTTCTCATTTTTAGATAAATCTCTTCATTGACGATCAACAGATAGGGTGCGGTGGCGGTATACCTCGAGATAGCTAGGGAATCGTGCCCTTTTCTCCCTGCTGTTTCTTGTTTTTCTCTTGATTCTGAGTTACTTTTGCAAGGCACACCCAGACATGGCTCTAATCAGGGGCCAATCCTGATATAAGATGAAGAATGCGCCGTATGGACTGGCACCGCTTCCTGCTACAACAGTCTCTAATCAACATACCAATGTTACTACATGGAGGAATATAAAACGCAATTCGAATCATTTTCTCCTATATAACTAATTGTAACCGTCCATATATACTATATCGTACTCCGTGATAATCCCCACGTCCATCGGCCCCTTACCCCGCTGACGTAACTGGCCGACTGCCGCTGCTGGCCGAGTTAGTTTCTGTTCCTGATGATTACCCCCTCGCCCCCTTTTTATATAGAGATTCACCCCTTTCTGTACAACCCGTTTCCCTGAAAGAATTATATCCTGACCTTCTATACATATCTTACACATAATATACACTAAAGGGAAACACCGCCGAAGCTGCTGTCTTCTGTCCGCTGTTCGCAATAGAGCCCCGCCTTATTGAGTCACATAGTTCGTTCTTTGTGAGACAAGCTCGTATAAATATCAATCCAGCTTACAAAGCGTCAGAACGGAGAGTATAAGATATCATTTCGCTTGCGAGAGTTGTACGGAAATACCTATCACTAAACACATACATTTATTGTACACCCCTCTCGCCCAACATGGCCGACACCACCCCTAACAAGGAAAAGCCAACCGTAATCTGCGTCTTGTAAGCCCCCCTTCCCTCCCCCTTTTACCAAACAAACCCATCACTGATACGTATCCCAGCTGCGGCGCCCACCCCGGCACCTCCCCCACCCACCTCTCCTCCGCCCGCGCCCTCGCCCACATCTTCCACAAAGAAAACATCACCCTCGTTTACGGCGGCGGCACCGCAGGAATCATGGGCGAGCTAGCCCGCACCCTCGTCTCCCTCTCCGGCCCGCAGGCCGTGCACGGTGTCATCCCCACCGCCCTGGTGAGGGTTGAGAACGGCTATCGGACCACGCGGACCGCGGCAGACAAAGCTCAGGGGGGTGGGAAGGACGCCGAGAGGGTCGTTAGTGCTGTTGACCAAGGAGAAGGTGGGAAGAAGGCTGGAGACGGAGGTGTGGGAAGCTATATGGGGGAGTCGGAGTACGGGATGACCACCCTGGTGCCGGATATGCATACGCGCAAGCGGACGATGGCGCAGAAGGTGATGGAGGGCGGGCCGGGGAGTGGGTTTGTGGTGCTGGCTGGTGGGTTTGGGACGCTGGAGGAGGCTATGGAGATGGTTACGTGGAATCAGTTGGGGATTCATCATCGGGGGATTGTCTTGTTGAATATTGCGGGGTATTGGGATGGGTTGCTGGCGTGGCTGGAGAATAGTGTTAAGGAGGGGTTTGTGAATGAGGTTAATAAGGGAATTTTGGTTGAGTGTAAGCGGGTTGAGGATGTGTTGGAGGCGCTGAGGGGATATAGGCTTAGTGAGGGGAGGTTTTCGTTGGATTGGGCGTCTGGGTAGAATAGATGGATGCGGATTTGAGAGGTATACCCTGGTTTTCTTTTGATATGGGCTTTCGTCCGCGTTCAATAGAGCGTTTGTGGAATTGTAGGGCGGCAAGAGGAGTTGGTAGAGTATATGACATGGGAATCGCTATCTAGCGCATTGATCGTCTTAGGAACAGGGAATAGATGCTTCAATACATTAAACCGAGAAAACAAAGAACAAAGAGAGGTACGCTCTCATATAACGATTGATGGATGGAAAAGGATCGCCGCCGACGCCGGTATAAACACACACCCCCAAGAAACCGCAGAGGAAATACCAAGATCAATCATAAGGGTAGTTGGCCGAACTTGCGCAGCCCGCCTGAAAGCCTGCTTTCACAACATTACGAGAAGGAAAGAAGAGACGAAATATGGACAGACAGATGTTGTAGCGGCCAAAGCACTCAACAAGCTAAAAAAAAAAAAAAAAAAAATGAACCGCTTCAACAAGGCATCTACAGGGTCAGACTATAAGTATAGTCTTCTTCCATATTCTGCGACACCCAGAGGACAGCGGAGCTGGAGAGACACAGTACTGGTCAGCACAATGCATTTTATATAACGCCAGAAAGAGAGGACCGGAATACCCACCTCATCATAATCAACGCATTAGCAATAACATTCGCAATCCCAAAGTAAACCGTCTGCAGTGGATACTCCTTGATAACGTATTTGAGGACGAGGACAGTCTAGCAAACCGGACCACGGTATTAGCACATTTCCTCTTCCACCGTTATAGTTTTTTTTATACATACTACACTCCCCGCCAACCCTCCCGCTAACAACGCAAAGCCTAAAAACAGCACAAACCGCGCCTTCCACGCAACCCCGTTGCCCGAATAACTAAACGAGTCCGCGCTCAGCCGCGACTTTTCGATCGAGTTGATCACCAGCATGCCCAGCGCCGAGCAGATGCCGGGAATCCAGTCGACAAACTTGACGTGCACGAAGCCGCCGTTTTTAGAACTATGCGAGTACGACGCGGCGTCGATGAAGAAGAAGAATCCTAGGGAGAACTGTCGGGATGTAAAAGGACCGGTTAGAGCTGGAACTGCGGCATGGGAGAGGACTTATGGCAGATGAGGTAGGCCGGAACGTACCAAGGCGCCAGAGGCGTATATTCCTGCCGTGTGCGCGTTGGCGCTACTTAACCATTGCGGTTTGGTGAAGCGGAATAGGCGGTTCTCGTTGTCGTCCATGGCGGGCGGTTGGCGATAATGACGATGGTAGGCAGTACTACTACGACTACCTATGCGGAGGATACGGGGTGCGAAGGTATGACGGGTCGCTGATGATGATAGTATTGAATCACAATTTCAATCTGTTTTATAACTTCCGAAAGCCGGTTCTTTGCGATCTTCTGTTAGCCCGTAGTTGTTGCTCGAGTTGTATCTTATCTCGCCCAGCCATCACCATCGACGTCAGGCAGGTCACATGACTTGTATAGCTAGCCTCGGATTATCTAGACTCCGACGCCGAGCTATATCAGGCTCAGGAGAACATTCAAGTTCTTCATACATGGCATATACTGATGAAACTCCCTATCGAGAGAGAACAGCACTAGAGATGAACTATGGCTGTCATGCGCGTTCTTCCGTAATCCAATCGAGAATACCCGCTCACTACTGCAACAACTGGTCGCTTCAAACAGATGAGATTATATTAGAGACCGCAGCTTCATGTATAAGTTGGAACTGGATGAAAAACATGAGATCTTGGACGTTAGGCTTTATACATTTCCAAATTCAATCTCCCACTCCTCACTTACCCCCATCAACCCTCCCTCTCACAGCCCCCCAGTACCTCTCACTAACTTCCACAGCCCTCTCCTACCACCCCCCCTCCACTACTGGCCCAAGAACCTCCACCTCCCTCTTCCCCTCCCCAAAAACAACCCTGCAAGGCAAATCCAACACAACATTCTCCGCGTTCCCTTCCCCCGTCAACCTCATCAACTCTTTCTCCGACGCCGCATACACTAGTCTGCCAATGTTCGCCCAGTAAATTGTACGCGCGCACATCGCGCACGGCTCCCACGTCGACACCAGCGTGCAGCGCCACAGGTAGGACTCGGAGTAATGCTCGGCGGCCAGCCGGGCGAGTTGGGTCTCGGCGTGGCGCACGTGAGAGATTGAGAGGTGAGTTAGGAGCACGGTTGTGTTGTCGGGGGCGAGGAGAAGGGCAGCGAAGGGGCGTTTGTTGTGCATGGTTTGCCCCGTTTCCTGGAGGGCGAGGACCGTGGAGAGGGCCGTGGAGAGTTGGACGGGGGTAAGGGGGTTGCCGGGATGGGGGGTAGCGCTCGGTGTCGTTTGGGGTGGACATGATACAATTGATGGGCGGGAGATGGAGGGAATCTGCAGACAACTTGGAAGTTGGGGCGGTTGTGTTTTGCGGAAAGGGATGAAAATGGCCCGTTTAATGAAGCGGAGGGGTGTCTGGGTACTTGCCCGATGTTTGGTCGAGTAAATCTTGAGACTGCGATATGGTTAGAAGTGCGTTTAGTGGAAGCGCATGAACATGAGATGCTATGAGGGATATGGGATTTTCTGAGCTGGGGTGAGATTCAGGAATTGATGAAATGGCAATGATTAATCTCGAGCTCGCCAGGCTCTCTTTTTCGGTTGTTGGGTATAAATTATCTAAAGCTCCTCATTGAGCAGCAAAGTGTCGGAAAACACTGATGTCTGGTGATTGCACTAATTATTCTCGAATATTGAACCATGCCACTCTCGATGTCTTTATCGCACAGGATCGTCTCTCCATATCGCAATATCCCCACACCCCGGACCACGAAGAAACGGTTGTGAAGATATATCAATTCATATAACTTATTTCATTTCCCACCCAGCACCAGAGCTAACAGCTAGTAGTAATAAGTGGCTCGATAACACTTTCGCGGGGGGGGGGGGGGAGGAGGTTATCAATCCCTAGTTCCCTCTTCACGCATCCCTGTGATAAGGAGCTCGGCTCAGCCATTGGCGTCGACGCTACTATTGATCTGCCTTGTTTTTCGCCAGAAAATAGCTGCATAGCGCCGTTAGCAGGAAGCTAGGAGCGGGGAGAGTATCTCAAGTACCGGCCGTAGATATGACATTCGTCCTATCAATATCAGCGTGTTGCGTGATGGTCACCAGTCCAGGAAGATGCCAATACCGCCCACTCACGACATGGGTAGCGGAGCAGATATTTGTCCCGGTCGTGCGGTTTCGGTCAGTATGGATTCTGTATACAGCACCGTTTGCTCCTATTCTGCCTTTTGAACGAGGAGTCATCCAGGTGCTGCATGCAGATTCAGCATTCGTATTCTGCAGAATCGGTCTGCGCTATAAGGTAATAGCGGTTGAATGAGCTCTTGAGGCAAACTTGCATCTTGCAAGTGCAAAAAGTCAAGACCATCTTGTACAGCCTTGATCTTGGTAAAGCCGTTAGACCATCTCTAATTGACGTATTGGATTGAATCCCAGTGGACAACCACCCTACACCGCTTCACAAAACAATTTCAACACATTATCCACCAGATCTGTCGCTTTGCCCCTTTCTAAGACCGGCACAAAATCGCCTCCAGCTCCCGGCGCATCCTTTAAATATCGCCTCAGCGCAAACGATGCGGCGCGATACGTAGCATGATACATGGCTTTGAAATCCTCATCTTCGTCTGTTTCTGGAACGGCAGCTACGGCAGAGACAGTGGTGGCTGTTGATGGTCTAGAATGCGGCCGCGATTGAGATTCCATAGTTACTGTAGGTATAACCGGGGAGTCAATGTCTGGATCTGGGACCGTGGGTGTTCTCTTCAGTTGACTAGTGGCGCCGGTTCGGGAGTTCCGATGGTATCCGTACAGGCGCATACACGTTAGGATGGTTCGGGTTAGTAGTGCCTTGTTTGTGGCTATGATTTCGGATGGGCTTGCAGAGGACATGGATTTCTGTGATGAGGATAGCTGTGGCTCTTGCTGTTGCTGCTCTTTCAACGGTGGAGCGGGTGTGCTTCTTCGACTAGAGACGCTCAGGGGCCGGGGGCCGGCATTCACGGCACGGGTATGCGCCGCAGGAGCGGGAGACGGTTGCTTTGGCACTCTCGTAATCCTGCTGATTGAGAGAGTCCGCGGTCTGTGTGTATTTCCGGGGGCGTCAATGGTATTTAGATCCGGCTCTTTCTTGATTCTCGTAAACGATGGATTCGACGAGAACTGGGATGACGACGAGCTCCCCGACATGAGCTGAGCAACCGCCTCACCACCTTTTCGTCGAACCTTTTTGTGGTACTCAGTTGCCGCTTCGAACAGGTTTGCCATTCGTTTCCGCTTGGGGCTGGGAGAGCGCAGCTCCGGCAGGAACTCGGCAAACGGCTCGTGGTCAGTATCATTTAAAGAAGCAGGCTCGGGACTGAGTGGTCGCGACGGTAATGACTCAGCCTTTTCAATCAGAGCAGAACAGAGGGTGACGGCGTAGATTCGCAATTCCCTTTCGGGAGCGCTGATGATGTTTCCATTCCCTGGGTCCAGATCGCGAAAGGAAGGGGAAGATGATGGTGGAGGAGTCGGCGGTCTGTTAGGCTTCAGAGAGTGTAAGCTAAGTACCCCGTATATAAGGATATCCGTGACGTTATTGCGACAGCCATTGGGAGCTGCCCGAGTCTCGACAGCTAACAGTAACCCGGTCGGACACTGCTGCACTGGTTGCGATTCGTCCAGCTCATCGGCATCATCGTCCCAGCAGATACTGCACAACAGCCTGGCTTTCCACCATTCCGCCAATTCCGATTCGCTGATATGGCATTCGAGAGCAGGGCCAGTCCGCGCATAATAGGGGACAAGCGCGGGGTTGACGAAGGAGCGCAGGGAGAGCTTCGCGTCTTTGGGGATGTCGCAATGGCCCGTTGATAGTGGGTCAATTAGTGAAAAGCCTGTACGAAGTATTTAGATTTAGATATATTAAGACTCTCAAAGATTTCGAAACACAAGCAGTATTGTACATGCCTTTACCTTGCGAGGGGGCCGCGGTGCCAGCCACTGTCCCTGACCAGACCTCCATTGGCGGTATGAATAATGTCGCGCGCTTCAATGCATGGGGAAACTATTGAACGGGTTCAGTATGGAATGAGTTTAGACCACTATAAAGTATCCTCCTAACTATACTTGGATAAAAATTGAATTCCTTAGCAGCCTACCTAGGTATAGCCAGTCAATGCTAATGTTGTTCATTCAATCTCAATCTAATTGCGACGAATGACTTTTGACTTTGACGCGAACGCGATATCACGTGATTTGTCCCTCTACCGCCGGCCAACGATGGCTATGCCAGGGCAAGTTGTTGTTAACTTCATATGTATTGCTGTTTAATGTACATGGGCGGCATTTCAAATAGGAAGCTCAAAGCGACACGGGAATAAGAGAAACTGTTTGGTAAAAGAAGAAGGAAACCGGAGTCCAATCGTGTACACATGTCGAGATCCGAAACTTATAAATTGCTTATTGGGACCCATAGAGAGAATTGAAAGGCATAAGCGGGTCTTTCAAGCTTGTGATATATAACCCCAGGACGAACAGTTTGAACAAGGAAGACATAGAAACCCATAACCCCAAGAAAAATCATAAAGACACGGAAATAAACGTAAGCACAAACCACTCGCTCTTAGACATATAGGTTGAACGTAAAGTAACAGCGCGAAAGCAAAAAAAAAAAAAAAGAAACGGTAAGTCGTCACAGACACAGTCCGAATCAAGCCCAGCGCCTAGAACTCTTCCTGTTCCTGGAAAAACATCGAGAAGCTGATAATGGTGATGTATATTAACAGTCCGCCTAGAATCGACATAACCATTGCGGGAACTTGGATTGCACCGCTATGCGCCAAAAGAGTTGGAAGTGCTATTCAGACGAAAAAAGTCAGTCAGCATTTGTAGATAGCGTTCGCGAAAAGTGCTAATGGTAGTAACATGTAGGACGGAAAAGCGCCGAGTCGGTCTGCCAACATCACCATGCCACTCCCAGTACCTTTTCAGAAAGGGCGGAAAGGTGCATTCTATAAGCGCCACTTACCAATTCCCATCACAACCAAAAAGCCGGTACACCATCGGCCAAAGTCGACAATGGCACTCCCTGCGCTCTCCATGAAATCATCTGGATTGGCGCAACGGCCGCATATCCAGTTTGGTAGCGGGGCGACCACATATGTAGCAACGACAAGGAGGGGGAGGTAGTTATGCCATAATGCAGCGGAGAGGATGACGAGGAGAAAGCCGATCGCGAGGACCTAGGCAGCGGTTAGCTAGGAAGTCCGGGAAGCTGTTCGCAACGACATATATGATTGCTGGTGGAGAAACATACAAAAGAGAGGGCGATAATTGTTTTCAGCCCTGCAGTCATGATTGCGGTGCAGGGGAGGTCGTTTAAAGAAGAAAGGGAAGGGGGTGGTGAAGCGGAAGCGGGAGCAAGAGACGGCTGATGTCAGGCCGCTCCAGCTTGATAACAGACGCGGAGGCGTAGATAGCTTGCAGTGTATTATTAAGATAACAGCGGAAGAGTAAAGTAATAGTTGAGCCTTGTAATATCCACTTAGCCAGCTGCAGATGCAGATACCAGTTTTAACAGAGCAAATGTCACTGTCGTCAGTCTGTATGTCATGGAGATAGACTGATAGACGCCGGAGTTGGCTGGGGGCTTGGCGGATTACGTAACAGGATGCGGGTAATGACCGGGCTAACCCAATTGGGAGGGGAGCTCTACCGCGTCAGAGAGGCTGCCTGACATCAATATATGCCATACCACCGTTACTGAGGAGGATTGCAGAAGAACAGCTATCTAATTACAACAAGAATATACCTGGCTGCTGTGTGCTGAACAGGAGGATAATACACACTTTACCCTTTCATTTGATCCCCGCCTCTATCCACCATGTTCAGAAACAACTACGATAACGATTCGGTGACCTTGTAAGAAGAACACTCCGTTATATATCAGGCCATATCACTAACCGTATATCGCACTCTATAGCTCACCGCAAGGCCGTATCTTCCAAGTTGAATATGCCCAAGAAGCAGTCAAGCAAGGTTCAGTTGTTGTCGGAATCGCCAGCAAAACACATGCCGTCCTAGTAGCTCTCAAGGTGCATATATATTACCTACTACACATACCTACATATACCCTGAGTTTAACCATACTAACAAATCTCCAGCGCAATGCCGAAGAACTCTCGTCCTACCAAAAGAAAGTAATACCCATCGACCAGCACATGGGCATCGCCATCGCCGGCCTCGCCTCCGACGCCCGCGTCCTCTCAAACTTCATGAAACAGCAATCCCTCGCCTCCAAAATGACCTACGGCCGCGCCATCCCGCTCGAACGCATCGTCTCCCAGATTGGTGACCGCGCTCAGACAAACACCCAGCACTACGGAAAACGACCCTACGGCGTGGGACTGCTGGTGGCAGGTGTTGACGATGCGGGCCCCCATCTGTACGAGTTCCAGCCCTCCGGAATGACCTTGGAGATGGTGGCGTGTGCCATTGGGGCGCGGAGTCAAATGGCACGCACGTATTTAGAGCGCCATTTAGAGGCTTTTGAGGCGTGTGGGAGGGAGGAGCTGATTGGACATGGGCTCCGGGCGTTGAAGGAGAGTTTGTCGCAGGATAAGGAGTTGACGATTGATAATACGACCGTGGGCGTGGTGGGGGTTGGGGAGGGGAAAGGGAAGGAGAGGTTGGAGACGTTTAAGCTGTACGAGGGGCAGGAAGTTGGAGCGTTTTTGGAGAGCTTGAATAATGAGGGGGCCCCGGCGGAGGGGACGGGGGAGGGGCAAGGACAGTCGATGGAGGTGGATTCATGATATGATGATGATGCTTGATTATTCTTTTGCGTGTTACGTTTTGCTATTGAGGCTAACTAGATATTAAGGTACTGCTTGTTCTCGATGCTTTTAGTGCTTTTTTGTTTCTTAGCCATGATATCTTTCGGAATAGATGACTTCTTATCTTAACGGCCTGCTGCGGCACCGAATCTTCGAGTTGATGATCCGCCAGGCTGCAGCGATGTCTGGGTGTATCCAGAGAATCTTTGGTGAGTATGTATATCTACGATAAAAACATTGTTCCTAATAAACATATCCACCCCAGATAGACTTATACACAAGGAACAAAAAGGACAGTCGCATTTTATCCCGCAAAACTCCATATGTCACAGAATATGAAACCTTTATACAACAGTACATGAAACAAACCCAAACCCAACCCAAAGCGTACTCCCATATGCAAAATAATTACGCCCATAGCAAATCCTTTATCATGAAAGAATCCAACTCAATTCGTCGCCCCCGCCGCTGTCGCGGCCCTAATCCAATTAACCACCTTATCCACCTGATCCATATCACTCGCATCAACACTCCCCCCCATCTCACTTTTAACATTTTCCGGCAGATGCCTCAGCAGCTCATCCATGGCAGGCTGGTAGTTGCGAATGGCCGAGGAGAGCGCATAGGCCGCCTTGCGCCGCACGGCGGTGTCCGGGTCTGTCTGAGAAAGATTGAGAAGCGTTGCGAGTGCCGTGGGTGCTTTGGAAAGGAGCTATACACATTCATTCAAGAGGTATAGTTAGCTATATGCGCCCATCTCATCTCAACGCAATCCGGAAAAAAAAAAAAAAAAAAGGATTGGTTTAAAATCATACCATTCCCTGCGCCCCATCATTATTCTGCACCGCGGTCCCGACACACCACGCCGCCATCATCCTCCTCCCACTCTCCTCTCTCCCCAGCTCCTCT
>PDNB01000155.1:0-70671 GCA_002573585.1 Helicocarpus griseus UAMH5409 | reverse complement strand
AAAAAAAAAAAAAAAAAAAAAAAAAAAAAAAAAAAGACTCCTTAGACAAAAAACGCAGCCCATCATAGCGCATGCCAACCCGACGAGATGCTGCGTGCGTATAGAAGGGAGTTAAGGTGGAGGTCAATTATAGTTGCCATCCGCTGCAAACTATGGAGATCCAACGTCCTCTTCCAGCGCGAAGGGAATAGATCACTTTGCTGCCCGCCTTCAAGTTGCGCGAAAATAGGATTAAAAGACCGGAGTAAAGCATATATGTCGTGCATTCCAATTATCAATTATCAGCTTCAAGAAATGTCAATCCCAAAAAATTGCGGCATTGTGTCGGTACCAAAGTCCTCCAATCTGCATAAATCTACAGGACATGTTGAACTGTCCTGATTCACTTCTAAATCGCAGTGGTATGTCTGCCATTGACATCGTGCCAAAAAGCATAGTAAAGACAGCACCTATTCCGAACTCCTGGGGATGTTGATGTGTTCCCCTTGGTGGTCGTTGAGAACAAAGAACCTTGGAAAGGGGTTTGCTGGAGGAAAACACGCTATGCTATAAACGGCATGTTTGCTTGAAGGTCCGATGCAAACACAGCTTGACATCATCCTCAACTTCGATTTTGATACAAACACCGTTGTCTGTCTCCAAGCAATTCTACAAGGACCATATTGGAGTTCCATTTCTGCAGAGACAAACATATTATACAGCATACGCGCAAGCACGCTGACTTGGAAATAACTTAAACCGGAAAGTCACTTCATACAAAATTCGCCATAAAACATGGCGGACGCAGGTGGCTGGAGCACCATCGAATCAGACGAGGTTCGTTGCGGCCCTTCAATTGATCGATTTAAGGCGTCTTAAGCACTTGGACATTGGTGTATCACTTATATTCGTTACTGACAGAATGGTATACGGGCTATAGGGCGTATTCACCTCTTTAATCGAAAACCTCGGCGTCAAAGATGTTCAATTCGAAGAGCTTATATCCCTCGACGCAGACACAATCCACTCCCTAAGGTATACCATACCATACCCCGTTTGACCGTCCACCATGCCGCTTTGAGGGAAAAAAAGAACACAGACTAACGCCTTACCAGCCCCGTCTACGGCGTAATCTTCCTCTTCAAATGGGTCAGCGGCCAATCCCGCGACTCCACCACGCCGCAAGATGGCACCTACGACCCCTCCGCAACCGAAGACAACGGCCTCTTCTTCGCCGCCCAAACCATCCAGAACGCCTGCGGCACGCAGGCCGTCCTCTCCGTAATTCTCAACCAAGACTCCCCCTCCTCCTCCACCTCCTCACAACCATCACAACAATCACCCATAGACATCGGCCCGACACTACGCGACTTCAAAGACTTCACCACCGGCTTCCCGCCAGACCTGCGCGGTGAGGCGCTCAGCAACTCAACACAAATCCGCAACGCGCACAACGCCTTTGCACGCGCTTCGCCCTTTGTCGATGAGACGTCGCGCCCGCCCGTGTCCGAGGAGGATGCGGAGCTGTACCATTTCATCGCCTACACGCCTGTCAATGGTGCGTTGTATGAGCTGGACGGGTTGCAGCCGTCTCCCATTAGCCATGGGGAGTGTGGGGAGGGGCAGTTCCCGGAGAAGGTGATTGAGGTGTTGCAGAGGAGGATTGCGAGGTATCCCGAGGGGGAGATTCGGTTTAACCTTATGGCTGTGGTGAGGGATTTGAGGGTGAGGGCGAGGGAGATTGGGGATGTGGAGATGTTGGAGAGGGAGGAGAGGAAGAGGAGGGAGTGGGAGTGGGAGAATGCGTTGAGGAGGTGTAATTTTGTTGGGTTTATTGGGGAGGTGGTTAAGGGGGTTGTTGGGATGAAGGTGAAGGAGGGGGAGGGGAAGTATCAGGAGTGGATTGAGGGGGCGAAGAAGGAGACGCAGAGGAGGTTGGAGATGAGGAGGGGGAGGGGAAGGGATGGAGGGGACTTTGAGTAGAAGGAGTGGTTTGAATGTCTTCCTTTTATGATTCATAGGGTTCATGATATATTTTTTCTTTTATCGTTGGTTATGATGGTCCATAAATGAGGGATATGGAGCTTCTTCTTCTTCTTCTTCTTCTTCTTTTTCTTCTTGTTTTGGGATATCCTGGCATTATCTCATCTTGTTCTGACGCTTACGAAGCTTTTCCATTCATTGATGAGAAATTAGAATAGTCCGCAATACGCGTCTCGCTTAAGTGGTCTCCCATCTATTCGCATTTCAGGAGAATTGACCCCAGCACAGTTATGACAGTCGCATGTCTCGACCCTGTCCATTCCAGTGAGAAGTAGATAACAATTACGTGTTGGGCGCAGCATTTGTTGGAAACAGAACCCCGGCAGCCAGGGGAGTATTTCTAGCCCACAATGTGAGAATGAAAAGTGGACTATAGAAAGTGAAAATGCGTCCCAAACAACCATAAGAACACACTATAGGATGCAAGGGTATGAAATGACAACGCTGAATTTGAACTGCTAAAACTATCCAGAAAAGGAGCAGGTGAAAAGCAAAAGGCCCATAATAGCTAGGATTGAGTATCCAGAGCTGTCCTCGAACATCTCCACGGCAAAAGGCCCATAATATGACCTCATACAATTACCACTGAAACACCAAGCTCACAGCAGTTCATCCAAATACTATTACCATTACCGCCCGCACACATCCACACACATATCCAGGCTTGATCAAAAAGCCCCCTCTCAATACCCAATAACATGCCCCTTAATCCTCTCAGCCATATCAGCCGGCAACTCATTCTCCCTAATAAGCCCCAGGGACAAAACATCCGCCCAAAAGAACAACGCCCGATCCTGCGCATAAGCCAGATAATCAAACTCATCCGCCGACTGCTCAACACTCTCACTGGACTGGTCGCTCGCAGCGTTCGACAACGCGGGACTACTGCCGTTCTCCGTCTTCTCTTCCGTCGCCGTTGCAGCTGGTTGTTCATCCGCGCCAGACGTTGCAGCAGCCAAAGCCTCCTCCATCCCCACCACCTTAGCCTGAACGATCCCCCACGCTGCCCATTGTGCAGAATTGGCCGCGCGCCAAAGCCGTGTTTCGCGCAGAAGATGGCGCACTTCCAATTCCAGTGCGGGGTCGGTCCGTTCACCACCATCCTGTCCCAATGAAGGGAATGGCGGGACTTGGCTGTCAAGCATAAAGGGGGAGAGACGTGGGCTGTTGGCATGTGCCGCGCTCAAGGGGGAGCTGGAGGCGGGTGCGGATTGGGAGCTGTGATTTTCCGTTGGAGGTGCGAGGCGGGGTCGGTGCTTTATGTACGAGCGGATGAAGCGCTCCTGTTCTTCCGGGGTGGGATACCATCTTGTATTGCATGCCCAGGGTCGTTCGGGGTCGTGATAGTTGTAACACCATTCCGTCTAATATGGTTAGTTGGAGTGAATACACTGGTAGGTGGAGGGGAGGTGACATTAGGTTTGAAACTTACGAAGTGGTTGCAAAACTCCAGTCCGCGAGTATTCGCAGAGGCATACTCAAAATCGATAACTACAAGCTGCTTATGTTCATTGGCGGGGAGCAGAAGGGGAGATTCGCCGCTGGGTTCAAGGCGGAGGAGATTTCCATATTGTGTCTGATAAATCGAAGTCAGAAACTAGTTATATAATAATGAGAAAAGGGCAAATAAAGCACTTACATCGTTGTGAGCAAACACAAGCCGCTGGTTAATCTCCGCCGTACCGCCATAGCAGTCATCCAACCACTTCCGATAAGACTCTACCAGCTTCCGGAACTTCGGCCACGGCGCACCACATACATAACCCTGTCGTCTCCACGCTTCGTTTCCAAATTTGACCTGATTATGCGGGGACTCGATCTCACTATCCAGCCGCGAGGCCACCTGCTCGCACCGCTCGACCCATTTGTCCCAATTCTTCCAAATAAACGGGCCGCCCTCCCTCTCCTCTCGAAGGAGCTCAATCCCGTCATGCAACTCCCGCATCCGCTTCGCAATCTTCTTGGACGTCTCCGGGTTCCGTATATCACTGGGCGTGAGGGTTTTGGCATGGAAATACTCTTCGAAGCGACCGTTGTTGAACGTCCCCAAGACGCGAGGGCCAATGTTCCTTTTAGCTAGGCGGCGGAGAATCTGAAGCTCATTTTCTCGATCAATCAAATGCTCTACCTGCGGACCGTAGATGCGCAGTAGGAGTTGTCTGGTGATGTTGTCAGCCGTGTTCGCCTCAACAATAAATAAGTGGTCCCAGAACTTACGGAGGCGGCCGTCTAAGCGCCAGTGAGCTCGAACTACTCGAATTAGATGGACGTGGCAGATTCTTCGGCGGGGAGACGACATATACGGCATTTGTTAGCGCTCCACTGAGGCGAATGACCTCAACATTACTGCAATCTTCAATGGGGACCCGTTTCCACCCCTTGAAGCCCAGCGTATGCGTCAAACGCACAATCTCAGATTTGAATATAATCCAATGTTCTTTCTCCTTGGCGGGCTTGTTCAAGCTCAGACTGCCAATATCATTGTCCGCTTCGCCTCCTCCATAGAGCAAGGTTTTGGAGTTGTCAAGGACAACATCAGCACTGGGAACCGAATGATCAGCCTCCGAGTAATCAGAATCAGATGTTGAACCTCGCCTTAGGCCCTTGATACCAGCAGCTCGACGCTTGGAAGAAGATGACGAGCCCTTACGTCCAATCACGGCAGGCGATAAGCCCTCTTTCCCACTAGCCGCTGCATATTGCGCTAGAATCTGCTCCAGCTTTTCCAACGCCAGCGTCCCCTCGGAACTTTGCGAGTCACTCCTCTCCCGAGTTAGCGTGTAGCTGCCGTCTGCGGATGTTATATCTGGCACGGGATAGGGTGAAGTGTCCGTCTTCTTCCGTCTGCGTGCTGTAGATTTCGACTTTTCGTGCTGCAGCCAGTCAAAGACCTGCGACAGAAGTGAACGCTGAGCATGGTAGCTCTCGTCACTAATGCGGCTCCGATGATCGGACTCCTCGTCATCCTGAATGACTGACTCAAAGCGGAGGCTGTGGAGTTGACTGCTTAGCAAGTTTAGAGGAGCGGAAGAAACGTGCGGCATTTGCCGTGCTGTTACCTTCCTCCCTACACTGGCGCGATGTTGCCTGTGCGGCCGACTCTCTGTACCATGATGAGCATGGGAGTCTCCATTCATTGGGGTCTTTGGAGTAAAGGGCTCTACCCTAGCATCGGTCTCTCCTGCTAGTCATGTTAGCAAATAAAGTTTACTGAAGTATGGCAATGTATTTCGCAATGAGCATTATGCATGCAACATGCGAATGAACCTGATACAATCATTGTATGTATATAAAATTGCATGCTGAGCAGGAAAGGTTTTACAATCAGAACTGGGCCTGACATCAGACCGTATATAAACAAGGAGTATGCGTAAGAGTTGCTTCCATAAGATAACTTTGAAATAAACAGGAAAGTAGCAAAATAGATCAAATCAAGGTTGAACCAAACATGAACAACACCGACGTTCAACAAGCAGAATGAAAACCAAACACCAATAGCAAAAAAGGTATAGAATCAACAAAAAGGCTCAAAAAGAAACAAGAAAACCACTTACCAACTCCGCCAAGCTCCTTCGAGTCAACGGTGACACTGGGAACGTCGTCATCTGCAATAGGGCTCATTATCGATATGCACCACCAGCAGCAGCAGCAGTTTGCTTCCAACAACGAGACGGTGAATATCTCTCTGTCTGGGACATAGGATGGGTCCTTTACGAGGAAGTAGGGATATGAATAGGATAAGTAATGTAAGAATAGGCGGTTAAGGTATTTTAATGTAGGTGTGTCAAAAGGCAGATAGATATAAGAGCAGTCTCTTTTTTGGTGTGACCCAGTCGATGTGCGGGGTGTTTGCTCTTTTGCTTTCTACCTTATTGAGGGGTTTCGTTATGCGATTGAAAGCCGCTCTAGAACGGCGGGGAAGGAATTCCGAAGAATAATAATTGATAAAAGAAACAAGAGCTATGTAACTTTAAACAAGGATATCGTTCAAACAATGATCATATCAAAAAAAAGAAAAAAAGGGCGGGGGGATTGCCAAGGCAGCGGAGAGGGGGAATTGCGGGCAGGCAAAGCCGATAATGATAATAATGATAGTGTGCGATGTGAGTGGAATATCAGGAGTAGTAGACGGAATGTCAATGCAACGCTTAGGGATGGCAGTACTAGGGAGGAGTAATCAACAGAAAGACGTAGAGTGCAACGAGAGGAGGTTAGAGGATCAATGTCCAGATGTCCAGATGATAATATTTTTTTTTGCCTCCGCCGTTTCCCTTTAGTCCCACCGCGGGCTAGATAAGGGTCACGTGCGGCTGACTCAGCAGAAGCTTATCTCGGCCTCAGGCTCCACTCCGGCTGTCATTCTCACTCATTCTCAACTTCAGGCATGGGCGACTGCACGGCAATGCAGGTATTATCTCGGGTTTATATGCCAGTTGATAAGAATTCTGTGGATTGACAGAGGCTGAGATGCACCGCACCAGTCCCTGGCTACTAGATTTTTCATATTTCTCCCCTGATCGGCCTCCTACAGTGCTGCTCTTGCTGAGCACGCGATCACCCCATCCATCCCACTCATGCAGTCTGGGATGCTCCCAAGCCAATCCACTTCGTCTCCCACCATCGGAGAATATTCATCTGATTCCCTGCTCCCGCTATTTAGACGTTATGCAGGTAGGTGCCTGTGCATGCATGCATCTGCATGTAAGAGTCTCGGACCGCAGTCTATAATAGACACACGACTGAACTATATCCAAATTAAGGTAAAGTCAATTCAAGAAAAGCATGCACTGCTAGCCAAAGGTCCAAAATATTTCCTATTCCTTCTTTTGAATTTACAAAGATGGAATTTGACAAAAATTTTATGAGCGAAATTCGCAAAGGATCCGGAAACAAGCACCACGCAACCATAATGGACGACCAATATAATGCAAACTGAAGAGACAAAAAGTGATAACAAAAAAGCCAAAATGAATGCAGGAAACCAAGGGGTGAAAAGGCGGTAGTCTATAACAGTGAAATCGCCCCAAAAAGATACCACAATTCAAGACTCTTCTCGAGCATTTCTGTCAAAATGCCGTCAACCATATCGCGCATGCGGGTAATACGCGAAATCGTCTTCAACCCGATAGTTGGCTTGTAATCATTATCTCAGCCGTTTTTGTCATGGCCAATGAATCAATGGGGGAGCCCGTATCAGAAGGCGAACATAGAATTGAGGGTTGACGAGGAACTGGGTCCAGATTCAGCAGGTGTAAAATAAGACTGTTCCTTTTAACATTTGTTCCGTTGACGAAAGGAATAGGAACCGGGCTCAGGCTGCCCCCTGAATGTTCATGCGGGAACTAAGAGTAACATCCAAAATTTAGTACACCCTTTCCTCAAGCCAAACACAAGATGGGATGCCTCCCAAACGTCGCCCCTCCCATACATACCTGACAGATCCGAAGAAGCAAGAACAAGAAGCAAATCGGGCAAAAAAAATGAAAATGAATGAAATCCCTCCTAAAACCACCCCCGGCACCACTCAACTCAACCGCTAAAGATCCAAACCCAACAACCCCGCCACCAACAACCTCAAACGATCCCACTCATACCACAACGCCACAAGGAAAAACGGCCAAAGCACCATCATCACCAGCTTATGAAACGGCACAGGTTCTGTACTTGCCAAAAGTCCCAGATATTCCACGGGTATCGGACTTGGAGGATCCGACCCTGATAAAGAAGGTGTCGGACTTGACTGACGTGGGAAGCGCGGCATGGGTATTCTCTTGAAGCACCGGCGCGGTCGCCTGAGCATGTGCGTTCGAGGGCCACGTACGGCGTGGACGTGGGAGTAGGAAGGGTCGGCGGGCATTTTTCGTGGCGATGTAAGTGGGCGGGTACCGGGGTTGGGAATTATGTGCGTAATTAAAGAGTGACTGGTTGGGGATAGTAAGGGGACAATGAGAACGGGGTATTGAATATGCTGTAAGGAATGACTGGGGTTGGGGATGTGATTGAATGAACGTGGCTGGGCGGTGGAGAGGAGAGGAGAAGGGCGACTTTAGATGGGGATCACGGCCTTTTTATATGTTCTGTGTTTGCTGTGTATGGGTTAAGGAAGGAGCGAGGGAAACGAGGAAGGGGCGATGGGCAGAATGTGACTTCCGTATCCAGGGAGGTTGGTAAGAAGAAATGGCAAGAGCGACGTAGAGCAGAAAAAAAAAAAATACAAAATTCCAATTGAGGCTAATTGATTGCATCCCTTTGATATCAATTTCAAAAATGATAAGCCCCCGTATCGTATCATCAAAAAGTTCACATTCGCCTGTTTTGCACTCCGTTTTCTGGACCTTTTAGGTTACCCAAGAATCAGAAATAGGAACCCAAAAAAGGGAAATAAAGAGAAGAAGACCCTGATAACAATACATCGTATCCGAAACCCAGTCCACCCCATCTATAATGGTTTTCTTTTTCCGGTGAGCTTTCTGTCACCTCCATAACCCAACCACCATATGCCATGCAAAAATCCCCATATCCGTGTACGCCGCTAAATAAACGAACCTGATAGATAAACGCTATGGATAAATGATAACCCGAAGAGACGAAACAGACCGCAAAAGGCAGTCGGTCAATTTCTTCCGAAAAGGAAACATGTCTGCTTCAGAATGAAAACAGACAGGAGTTGGCCAATCTTGCGCTCCAATAATAGACGGGGAAATAACCAAAGAAACAAGACTAATGGCACCGGGTAATACTGGAAACAAAAATCGTAGCCGATCTCAAATCGGACATGGCGAGATAAGAAATAACACTGGCATCGCCAGGGGAAAAAATAAATGGGAGACTGAAGATGGAAGTTGAGGCAATAAATTCGTACTCGTACAAAAATCATATCCTCGTCAATGTGGCTTTCTCAGTAGAGCAGAGCCAGGATTGGGAGTAATCCGAACCGATAATAAATGGGGCCAAAGGGGTCGTGACGCGCTCTCTGCAGTATAGTCCCCGGAAGGCTAGAGCTGAGGGCGAAGTTTGGCGAGCGAAATGACTTGCACACGATGGATTGCGGGGTACGGTAATGTTCAATCATGAAGCAGTTGCCCATCGAACAACCTGGAGGGCAATCATGACGAGGAAAAGGGTGGATGGGAGGATCCTATATTGTTTCATTAGTAAAACAATAATTCGAAATGCACAACAGCATAAAACTTACCAAACAACGTAACTCTGGAACAACAACCTCGACATCGCACCCATATACACATTATTCAGCTGGCAAATCTGTGCCAACTGCAACGCGGACGGTGCCCCCGTAAGCAAAAAGCATACGATAACAAAGATCGGATCATCCAGAATGCTGACAGGCACGAATTTGGCCATCAGCGCCAAGATCGGCCCCATGATCACGGTTGGCAGGAACATGCGCGCCAACAACGAGGCAATAATCAGATTGTGCTCTTCCTTGGGGTGTTCCAGCTCCTCAGCTGTCTCAGTAGGTAGCGTGTTGCGGGCGAGGTTTGCGCCCAACACGACTAGGATCAGAGGCACGGCAACTCCACCACTTTGCTGGACTGCGCGGGTGACGGAGTTGTTAAGGAAGGTGCCCTTGGTAAAAAAGAGTCTTTGTAAGGAGGGAACGGAGGCGACAAGAATGGCAATAAGCATCGCCCATAGCGGTGGGCTCATAAATTCCCAGACGCCGTGGAAAAAGCGTTTAGAATGATGAAAGATTGTACGTGTAACTTTTTGAAGTGGAAGGGGAAGGGATGAAAACGCATTCTTTGCCTTTTGCTGCGAACAATGACTGAAGCGGTGCCAGGTTTGCTGAACAGGTTTTGAGAGTTTGTGATGCCAACGAGGAGACGGTTGATCAGGCTGAGTCTCGACATTGGGAAACAAAGTCATCAGGCCTGTGGAGGATTGACGCGGGAGAAATCGACCGCCGGGTGGCGGTGGGAGCACAGAAGGAGGAAGTTGATCCGGATGATTGCGCTCATCTTCTTCACGGTTTGGATGGCCCATTCCAGCTAGTTTCGAGTAGGATTCTTGGCGCGAAATCACAGGAGTCGCTCCTCCGGATTCGAACTGTGATAAATCTGCTGAACTGGACACAGCACTAGATGCGGAGATATCGGGATTTTCAGTGTCTATGAGGGTCTGAACAGGCCCGTCATGTTCTGGATCATCGGTATATCTCTCTCCAGGAGGAAGCTGAACACGCTCCTCTTCGTCTTTGTAGTATGCTTCGCGGGGCGCCAGGAGCACCCGATAACCCCAACTCCATCTGAGTAGCTGACCTAACTGTTGAAAGATCAACAGATAGAGGATACCTCTGGCGGAAACTTCATTGTCGCTATCGTTTGGAACGCGATCCCAATGTAGGCCTTTGAGAGTGTGCGATAGGGAGATGACGAGGGAGATAGGCAAGGAATTGGAGTTGCCAAAGACCTGGTGTATAATTGTTAGTACGCGCTATACAGTGCTGAAAGAGAATAATGCAATGTACGTACACCCATGGCCGTGACAAAGTTCGACTGGCGCTTCTTGAAACGGAACACGCGGGAGACCAAGCGAGAGCATAGGAATGAAACCAAGGTCTGTATAATAAAGATCAAAGGGATGATGGCCAGATCGGTCAGCTTGTCCGCGGTCAGTTGAGAGGCGAGCTTTGTGAACACTATACGATCGCGCATGGTCAGCAACATTGATTATGCATACATACAGATTGTATCCTAGAAAAGTGGACGTACCGAGACATGGGGTGAATAGCATGACATTAAGATTGGCAATGAATTTCTGAGCTTCGGCATCGAACATGCCCATGCGAGCTATGATATACCCGGGCAGACTAACGCAGACCACCTCGAGGACAGCCTCAAAGACCAGGAGGGCGAGATGTGGGATAGAAGGGCTTGCCCCGGTGGCAGCGACCGGGGCGGAGGAGAAGAGACCCATGCCATCGAGGGCGGGGAGTTGTTGAGCTACATTGAGGTGGTCGATGGCGGAAGGGTGGCGGGCGGCATTGGCGTTGAACAGGGAGGTCGGGGACGTAAAAACCATAATGTGGCGGAGAGTAAGAGGAGTAGAATCGCAGCTGTGAGGGAAGAGATGGGAAAATCGGGAAGGATAGAGGTGTATAGAGAAGAATTGAAGCTGGAGATATGCCTACGCAGGTGGTAGGACACAAAGAAGCAGAAGACAGTCACCACCACAGCCACAGGCCTCAGGGTCAGGAAACAGGGTCAGGTAGCAGTGAAAAGGGTATTGAAGCTGTCTAAGGGATACGGAATGAATCCAGAGAAGAGACAGACAGAGGCAGACGGGAATAATGGAGAAGAAGAGGGGACATGGTCGGGAATTTGGGGGAGTTGGGCAGGTTTTTTGGGGAGATGGAGGGAGGGATGTGGAAAGCTATGATGCCATTGCGCCATGGAACACCAACAAACCCAACCCTAAGTGCTAACAAAGATTCTAGGCAGTAATCAAGGGCATAAAGCAACACAACAGACTGACGGACTGACACAGCGAATAAATGGGACTCTTCTTGGCTGTGCTGTTCTGCTGGCTGGCGGCAGCTGGTTGGGCGAGGGTGTCTGCTTATCTCCCTGCCAAGCCTCGGCAGAGGACTGTACCGCCACAGGGGTATGTCTGTATATTTATATTTATATCTATATCTATATTTATATAAAGAACTGGAATATTCAATATTCGCAAGTTATTGACAGAGTGTGTCTACTACTGCTTTACAAACTACAGTACATCCCAATTCCTTCTTGAACCTACCACAAGCTCACAAGCTCAAACCCCAACACCAACCGCTCTTTGTTACAAGTCAGTTTCCCAAGGCAGAACCCTTGACAACGGAATCTTTGTACCACATATAGATCCGCTCTTTATCTCTCTCATTATTGCGCAATCCCGCTTCCGGACGGACATGCTTGCAGAACTTCTGCATCAGCCCCCTGCCGCCAACCCATCGCATCACCCGGCGCCTAGATCGCCAAGATCATCATACCAAGACACGCCAGATCGCTGTACGCACGCTGTACCGCCACAGCTATCCAGAGAGATTCAAGTCACTTGTGGCATTTAATAATTAGGACAGCAGACTCTGGCGCAGCAATTGAAATGCCACTGACCAAGGCATGCCTTTTACTGCCCATAACGTTTCTGATGATACCCATGCGTTGGCTGTAGTCATTATAACATCAGATCTCACAACAAAGACCAGGCAGGCATCATGACAGGCTGGCTGTGGCTGAGGCCGGGATCATGGCAGGGTTCTCGGCTGTTGGAGAATTGTCCATGTCAGCTAATGACATACGAGTATTGGCCCTCGTGCTGTTTTTCCGCCACTCAACATTTTCCCAGAGATCAGAATACCTCAAAGATATGAAGAGCTATATAGCACTTGGATGAATCATTTAATCGGACCAAAAAAATCGCAAAATCACTTGGAAAGGAAAAACATCGAACAAGTTGCTGGGCACCCCCTCTAGGAATTCGAAATTGTATGGAATGTGCAATCATTTACCCCGTACAATAAGCGAAATTATGTTGCTTGCCTGTACAAATTGATATTAAGTAGTCGTGCAAAAAAGTATTATTTAACCAACTTACTTTTTCCCTCTTTGCTGCCTCCCAACCACCCAGGAACTTTATTATCTGGGGATATTCACACGGGTAATCGGCCATTATCTCGCAGTCAAAGCCAATGTTGAAGACATTTGTGCTCTCCGCCATTGTCTTCTCACTTCACTATGCCACAGGCGTCATCGATTATCAGACAGCCAGAGCCCTCAACCAGGCCTGGAAATATCAAGAACTTGGGAACGACTTGTGTATATATAGACATGGTTCTAGAAGAGTAGGTTAATGACAGCAAGGTGCAGATTGATTATAGCGAAAGCACCCCCAGAGTTAACATTTGTGCAGATATTAATCAGACAAAAAGAAAAAAGCAACAGCACGTCACGGGCAGAAGTAGGGGTACGGGTACACGACGAGGTGGACAATATTGACAACATAATACCAGTTGCCGAACACAATGGATCTTCGAAGGGAATGTGATTTGGATGTCCAATGCCGTACCGCAATGAGGACTTTCCTGTCATGTTTTGGTCTTTGCCGCCCGAGAGGAGAAATGGTTCGCCAACCAAATTGAAATAGGAAGGGGGTCAATGTCATAACCCGTTGTCAACCAACGTTTCCAATGCGAACCCTGTTGGAGGTCAGTGGTGTCGGCGCCGTTGTCACTGGCATCATACGCCATGATTCAAAGACAAAGCCGGAGCATATATGGCCGGGATAAGGACCCCACAGAGGAAATAAGAGTTCAGCATGTCGGTCGGTCATTCCTTAGAAGATGATTGGGAAAACAGAAAGAGCTTCGACAGCTAGGGAGACGAAATCAGAAGTCAATATATGTTGCAAACAAATCTGCGATTTAACAGCGGAACGATGTGTTTTCTGCACACTGACCCTTGTCCTTCGCGACTAGATGCATCTCGTTCGTATGTTAGTACTAGTATGTAGTGAGTCGTGGGTCCGATTGATTTGATGTTGTTTACGCTGGGATTCTGAAAACACCCATTCCCGTGTACACTCATGTGCTCTCCATACATCTCAGTGAATAGCAAAGATGATGACATGCAGCGAATCTGCTTGTCCCTTCACGAATTTTCGATGGTGGGGAGGTGATGGTGTATTATTGGCGCGGCAGGCTTTAGAGTTTTACAAACGCGGAGCTTAATTGGACAGCGCGTTTAGCGGCTATCTTAGGGACCTCACTGGACAATGGCCATCTATGCTACTCCTTTCTCGTTGCAGGGTTTCTCTCTCTTTCTACCCGACACCATATAGCTCCCAATTTACTACTGGCGGATCGTACGGGTGCTGTTCGATATCTGTGTTTGCCATTCTGCTAAGTCAATGCACGATTACTAGTAGCTATCTAGATAGGCAGTAGATTGGAGGTAGTTGTTTCCTAATCACCCAGCAAATAGATGCTCGGTTGACTCCTAAGCGGTTCAATTGGAATTATCAACCATCTTCTACGTTACAGGCAACATATTCAACAGAGTCCAAACTATCCAACTTCTTAGACCGTCTCAATCGGGAGGAGATCGGGAATACCTGAAACGCCTCGTTGAATGTTTTGCCGGGAAGATATGCAAACTGTGGCGAATGGTATCCAGCTTGAAATGAGTAACTTTCAAGTTGGATGAGTTTTTCAAGGATTCCTGATACACCAGTGGAGGATTGGCATGGTCAATGTCAAGTTTTAATTGAGTTCTAGTTCTAGATAAACATAGAATTATGATCTGCGGATACCTCAAGGCAGGCTTTGTTCTTTTGCCATAGTGGTTCGTCTGCTGATCACTCATGATCAGAGCCCATCCCGAGATATTTCCCAAAGGGTTTGGAATTGAAAACCTCTAGTACTAGTAGTTCCAATGTATTAGTAGTGGGCGACGGTTTGTAAATTGCCGGAGCCGTAGCCGGCCTCACAGTTGCTGGAAGAGTGAAACTAGACTGGATCTATAGAACCCCTGTTAGACCAGATAGTTCCAAGTTGTCTCTGACATCCGCGGAGCCCATTGGCCGTAGAATGATGGAGACGTCCAAGATATGTGGCTTGGGTGTGGCGAGTGGGGGGATCTCCTCCAGAAATATCTGCTCCGGCCAATCAGGTCGCTGTGCCTGCAAATGTGTTTCTTGTAGCGCCACGAATGCCTGCTGAGTCAGCGGGAAGTCGCAGCGCAATCACATGACAGAGATAGTCAGCGTGTATCAAAGCTCTCTCAACGTCCAACGTCCAACAACCCCTCAGCAACCTCCGCATTCTCTTCCTCTGTTTCTGCTTCTGCTACAGGCATGCTATGCAGAGATAGCCAAATACTACTTCCCACCTCTATCTTCCGCCTTCTGTTACGTTGATTCTTTCCTTTCATTCGCTGTTATCAGACCAATCGCGCGCCTTATCCAGCATATATTACACAACAGTCAGGCCTCTCATAATTGTGCTGCCTTAAAGCCACATGCTGCTCTCCTCTGTCTTGCCGCTATCCGCTTCTCTTCCTCTGGCCCGTTCCTGATACCCACTAGACAAACCGGGAAACAAACAACCCAAATAGCGAGAGCAACGAAAAAAAGTTAATCTGATCTTCCCTGGTCGTGTAGTATTTGCCTCCCGTCGGGTATCCTGCAGACGCGGCCCCGCCGAAAATCTCCCCTCCGATCCCTGGTCGAAAATTCTTAATCGTGCCCACTTCTGCTTTCAACCAACCTTTGCCTCATCACTCCTTGTTCTATATACTTCATACTTCCTCGATTTTATTAATATTTTCCTCTGCCCATCTTCTTGCCCCTTCATTATTACGTTCGCTCGTTCTTATTACTCTTCCCCCGTCCCGTCTTTTCTTCATGCCCGAACGGTAGGGCCAACTTCAAGTGGCCTGGAGATGTGCGTTACGGAAGTTTTCAAGACGATCCCCCGATAAGAGAGAGTTAGAAAGGACGGAGCTAGTTGGCGTTCTCTTTTCCTCATCCTTTGAATCAGTTGACTCGAGAGTTATACTTCGACGATAAACGGCCAAACCGTCTTAAATCCTGTTCACGATCTTTATTAGAACACACTCCACGACATGGACGGTCCCGATCTCTCCCCAGATGGCGGTCTCCCCGAACCCCGCCAGAAGCCTTCGTCCAATACACCACCGACGTCGGTCGAACCTCATCTTCCTACCCTGCGTGCCGTTCCCGACAAGTCTTCGCCAGTAAACCCTTTGTCCACCCCTCTTGGCCAAGTCAATGCTGCCCGTAAACCCCAAGCTCCTCATCCCTCCGCCGCACGGCCCAGCGGCTTGAACCAGGACATTCAGGCAAAGATGAAGGCTTTTTCGCTTTCCAGACAAGGGGCCCCTCCTGGAGCGGTCCAATCGGCCTCGGGCAACAGCCCTATCGCCGTTCAAGGTGGGCCTCTTGTTGGCGGCCGGACCCCCCCTGGAGGCCGGGGAGCTACTCCTCCTGTAGTTGGCGGTCCGATCACGCCAGGGATGGCCAGATTACCTCCGCACCCCCAACGGCCACAGGCTGCCCCCTGGCAGGCTCATGCGTCAGCTCCCGCCCCAAATGCCCCTCCCGTGGCGCCTAAAATGGGAGGTTTGGCTGCAAAAAGAGGGCTGAATCGTGGAATGAAGTTGTCCGATGCTACGGGTGGCCCGCCCACACCAGGACAGCCAGGAAGCCTTCCGGGTCCTTCACAGAGTGATCCAGGACATGCGGAGTCCCAGTTTAGTAAATATTCGGATTTCATCGACACGAAAACTGGGTCGCTGAATTTCAAGAATAAGGCCATTATCCATAGTGGTGGTATCGACTTCACCTCGGGAAGGAGTTTCAACATTTCATTAGACGAAGTCGATACCCTGGATGAACTCGGAAAGGGTAACTACGGCACGGTGTACAAAGTTCGACATTGTCGTCCGCGCATGCGTAGACCGGGTTTGGGGCTACGAGGTACCGTTTCGAGGCAATCCGCAGCACAGGCAACGACAGAAGCCTCCGACGAGAACAAGAGCGATACATCGAACGTGATCATGGCGATGAAGGAGATACGCCTTGAGTTGGACGAAGCAAAATTCACAGCCATTATCATGGAACTAGATATCTTGCACCGCTGCGTGTCTCCGTTCATCATCGATTTCTACGGCGCATTCTTTCAGGAGGGTGCCGTGTACATTTGCGTTGAATACATGGATGGCGGCTCCGTAGAGAAGGTTTACGGAGATGGTGTCCCGGAGAACATTCTCCGTAAGATTACCCTTTCTACTATCATGGGTTTGAAATCTCTCAAGGACGAACACAACATTATTCACCGCGACGTCAAGCCAACGAACATACTCATCAACACTCGGGGTCAGATCAAGATTTGTGATTTCGGTGTCAGTGGTAATTTAGTTGCCAGCATTGCGAAGACCAACATAGGGTGCCAGAGCTATATGGCTCCGGAGCGCATTGCCGGAGGCGGAGCCAACACAGGTGGTGGAACGTACAGTGTTCAGAGCGATATTTGGAGCTTAGGCTTGACAGTGGTTGAATGTGCCAAGGGCGGCTATCCCTATCCTCCCGAAACATTCAACAACATCTTCAGCCAATTGAACGTAAGCATTTAGACTCCTACGGCAGCCGCCTAGTTAAGTTATCTTTTTGAAAGCCTATACTAACTACCTTACTTCACAGGCCATTGTCCATGGTGATCCGCCGAAACTCCCTGAGGAAGGCTATTCGTCCGAGGCCAAGGACTTTGTCCAAAGCTGCCTGAACAAGAATGCCTCGTTGCGTCCCACGTACGCCATGCTCCTCCGTCACCCATGGTTATCTAGTCTCATGCAACCACCCGAAGATACATCCGTTGCTGAGACTGATGGTAGCGACCCATCCAAATTGGCCTCTTCCCTCCATGAAACGGAGGACGAGGAAGTGGCTGCCTGGGTTGTTGACGCTCTGGACCGGCATGCGCGTGGTGTTATGGCTAACCAAAAGCGGCCAGCACTTCATGCTGTGGCGTTGGATGCAGTGCCTGGTAGCCCGTTGCTGGAGGACCCGTCGTCATTGTCTCCTAAGTAGGTACGATCTGAATGTATCATGAGCGCGCACAACAAAACATACGCTTCCCTGATACTGAATTCATGACCCACGAATGGACGTTATGGAAGGAATAGACGAAGAAAATGAGAATGATTTTGGCTGGATGGTCAGGACGACGGACATGGCGGAATAGACGAGTGATATTCTATTGAGGATACGAATATATAACGAGAACGGGAAAATCTGAAAAGAAAAAGAACGGTACGAGATAACGAAAGAGGCGACTGCGCAGGACGGCGGATTTCGAAAGAAGGAAAGAGAGCATGAACTGCGCTGGCGCGGGATGGATGGAATTTTCTTTTTGGTTATCTCATTTGTCATACCATGTATTGAAGGATTTGGGATACTCCAGCTCATGCTATATCACTTATCATCTTCGCATCATTTTCTTCTTTGCTTTTCTTTTTCTCTTCCTGTAATATCTTGACATATCCAGGGCGGATTTGTGTGTGTTGTGTATGGGACTGCTGTTCTTTGGCACCCTTGTTTGTGCATATTCTTAGCATATTCCTTGGTTTCTTGGTTATTTCTCAGCAACATATTCATGCATATACCACTTGTTTCAGTGCGTCTTCACTTCTCTACTCATTTTGATGATGATGCATGGTCTTGGGCGTTATTCTCATGACATTATTATCTTCTTATTTTGAGGGACTTGTACGCTTCCCACCAGGGTGTCTTCACCCACATACTCATTGAGAATTGAATGAAAACTCAATCTTCTCTTCCATATTCCGTACTCCAAGTCCCTTCATGTATATTTGTCAGATGCCCTGGTCCAGACCAATTACACAGCAGCCTGCACAAATGGTGTCATCGCCCTGCATAACGGCTGCTGATTAACCAGCTTAGTAATCGCTCTGCGGCCAATTGTTTTTTGTTCTCTTGGTTTTCGTCTCGAAATATCTCGCCAATTAAGCAGAAAAAAGAGGGGATAAAGAGCATAAAACGAATAAGAAAATCAGAGAGAAGAGAATAGATATATTAATATACTTCCTAGCTCACTGTTTGCCTGGCAATTGCTTGTTAACTTGCGCTGGTACCTCCTCCCCTTCCTACCCCACCCCAGCACCACCTCCGCATCAACAATCCTGCAACCTCCTATATAAATATCAAAGGGAATGCCCCCTCTCCGCCCCTCCTCCTGCTCTTCTTCTTCTTCCCTTCTCTCCAACTTTTTACACCTGAGATCGTCTACACGGACAAGAGGTCATCTCGCATCGTTACCGCACGCCTCCGTCTCCGCACGGTACATTCATTCGAAGCTGGCTCCCGCCGCATCCACCCCCACCACTACCCCTCCATCCAGCATCCGTTTGAACTCCCTCGCAAGGCAGTTTTCCTCTTCTAGTCGCTCTCCCAGCTCTACTTCAACCGCCGGTACAGACTCATCCGCAACCATGGCCCCCATCGACGAAGTGCACAAGTACGACTACATCGTTATTGGCGGTGGTAGCGGCGGCAGCGGTGCCGCCAGGAGAGCCGCGGGCTGGTACAAGGCCAAGACGCTCATTGTAGAGAATGGCCGGTCTGGCGGCTGCTGTGTTAACGTCGGGTATGTTTAAAAAAGGAATACAGTAGCTAGACAATTTCAACCGAGACGTAGCTTAGCTAACAATCCACACACCAGCTGCGTCCCCAAAAAGATGACATGGAACTTCTCCTCCATCGCCGAAACCCTGCGCGACGGCGTTCACTACGGCTACGACATCCCCCAGAACATCCCCCATGACTTTTCCGTCTTCAAACACAAGCGCGACGCCGTCATCCAGCGCCTGAATGGCATTTACGAGCGCAACTGGAACCGCGAGGGCATTGATCTTGTCCACGGCACTGCCCGCTTCACTGGTCAGAAAGAGATTGAGGTTGAGCTGCAAGATAGCAACGGGAAGAAGGCCAGATATTCCGCCCCGCACATTCTGATTGCCACGGGTGGTTACCCGCTTATCCCCGAGAATGTCCCTGGCGCCCAGCATGGTATCACCAGCGACGGATTCTTCGATATTGAGATTCTACCGCCTAAAATCGCCGTTGTTGGTGCCGGCTACATTGCTGTTGAGTTGGCTGGTGTGCTCCAATCCATTGGCGTCGAGACGCATATGTTTATCCGTGGAGACACGTTCTTGCGCAAATTTGACCCCATGATCCAGGCTACCATGACGAAGCGGTATGAGGATATGGGTGTTAAGATCCACAAGGGGACTCCTGGGCTTAAGGAGGTGGAGTTGCTCAGTGATGGCAAGGGTGCTGAGAAGAGGTTGAAGATCACGACCGTCAATGGCGACACGTTTGAGGTCAATGAGCTTCTGTGGGCCATTGGACGGGCACCGGCTATCCAGGACCTGGGTTTGAAGGAAATTGGTGTCGAGCTTAAGCAGTCTGGCCATATCGTTGTTGACGAGTTCCAGAACACCTCTGTTGGTGGCATTTATGCTCTGGGTGACGTGACGGGGCAGGCTGAGTTAACTCCTGGTATGACATGCATTCCTTAACTTAACCCCTATAGTTTGACTTGAGTAATTACTAATATTGAAAACCAGTCGCTATCGCCGCCGGCCGCCAGCTCGGAAACCGCCTCTTCGGCCCTCCTGAGCTCAAATCCTCCAGACTCTCCTATGAAAATATCCCCACCGTCGTCTTCTCGCATCCCGAAGTCGGCACCACTGGCCTAACCGAGCCGCAGGCTATCGAGAAGTACGGCAAGGAGAACATCAAGGTGTACCATACGAAATTCTCCGCCATGTTCTATGATGTTATGCCTGTGGAGGAGAAGCAGAAGAACCCGACCGAGATGAAGCTTATCTGCGCCGGACCGGAGGAGAAGGTCGTTGGTCTGCACATTTTGGGACTGGGAGTTGGTGAGATGCTGCAGGGCTTTGGGGTTGCGGTGAAGATGGGGGCAACCAAGAAGGATTTTGATTCTTGTGTTGCTATTCATCCGACCAGTGCGGAGGAGTTGGTGAGTTTTATTAACCCCTAATACACACCCACCTACCCCTTGTGATGTAATTGGTGTTGCTGACATTGATTTAGGTTACTCTGAGATAGGTACGTTAAATTCCGTTTCTGTAGAAGTAGATAGATAATACTGTTTAAATATATTTTGGGTGGAATGTGTGACAATATCATTTGCTTAGGGGTATATATATATATATATATATATCAACTCTCTGCTATAAACAATATTTATAACCCTTCAAGCAAAGAGCGTAAATCCATCTCTCAACACTCAAACAACCAAACCCTCACCCCCAAGAGAGAAAACTCCAATTATTGTTTACAGTTTCGCCGCCTTCGCCCTGGGCCTAACATCCACCGGCGTCCACCAAGGATAAACATCCGGCACATCCCCCTTCCTCCCAAAACTAGCCCCAAACACCGGCGCCCTCTTCTCCAAAAAGCTCTTAACCCCCTCCTCATTATCCCTCCCCCCAAACAACCCATAAATAACCTTCGAATCCAACAAATGCGCCTCCTCCGCACTGCCGGGACCCCTATACATCATCTCCCGCATCAACGACACCGCCACACCAGACGTATTCTTCGCAATATCCCCCGCAAGCTCCAGCGCGCGCTTCACCGTCGCCTCGCCCGTCGGCAGCACCTCGGAGAAGAGCGAGCCAAACAGCTCGTGCTCGGCCGGGTACGTGGCGCCCGTCGCGGTCAGGTGGAGCGCGCGGCTGTAGCCAATCAGGCGCGGGAGGAAGAAGGAGGAGGCGGCTTCCATGACCAGGCCGCGGCGGGAGAATACGAAGCCGATTTTGGAGCCGCGGGTGGCGAGGCGGATGGTTGCGGGGAGGGTCATGGTGATGCCGATGCCGACCGCGGGGCCGTTTAGGGCCATTATGGTTGGTTTGCGGCAGGTGTGGATTGCGAGGGCTACGCGGCCGCCGCTGCGTTGTGGACAGAGCGTTAATGGATTGGATTGGCTTTCTTTTTTTGAGGGCACTGCTGGGAAGTTAGGTTGTATGAATGGTTGTTGAAACTCACCTATCTCTATGCTCCCCATCATCCCCCTCGTTCTTTCGCGCCCCATTGCCCGCAGTGCTCTTGGGGAATCCGATTTCCAGATCGGCTCCGGCGCAGAACGCGCGCCCGGATCCCGTCACTACAATGGCTTTGACGCGGTCGTCTACGTCGACTGCGTTGAAGAAGCTGACCATCTCCTCAGCCATAGTGCCGGTAAAGGCGTTGAGCTTGTCGGGCCGGTTGAGGGTAAGGAGAAGGACGGGGGTGGGCGTGGGCGAGTCGGCGGGGACATGGGAGATTTTGATATGTTGGGTTGGGAGGGCGGCGTAGGACGGGGGAAGGGGGAGGGTGGGTGTGAAAGAGGCGGGGGTTGTTATGGGCATGTTGAAGGAGTGTGGATTTTGAATCTGGAGAAGACTGTTTGTTAGTTTTAGGTTGTCTTCTTCTATCTTGATTGATTTGCTGAATATATGGGAGGTACAATGAGGTTGGCGTGTTCGTGTCTGAAGGGGGCATGCGCCGACGAACAAAGGAATTGCATACCTTGAGTAGTAAGTATCTGGTTGTCTGTATGTTTGTCTGCAGTAAACAATAACAGCTGATAATTGACCTGCTTCGCTATATATAGGTATCTATTGTTCTTCAGCTCTCCGCAGATGCCCCCAAGCAGATTTGGCAGCCAATTACCCCAGTTTCTGGATGCTGACTCAGCAGAGAATAGCCGAGTGCCGCGCCGTATGATTGGCCGGCGTCGCGTCGAATGAGCCGAGGAGTTCGGGCTGCGACAGCCGGCTATGCCGAGCCCGCTTCTGATATAATAATCATGTAGAGCAAGGCAAGGGGATATTGAGAAAAGGAAAAAGGCATTCTTATTCACAAAATAACAATATATCCGTTGGTATGATCATCATATACAATCTCGTTGAAAATTGGAAATGGAGTATCGTCATGTAGTGTAACCTTAATCCGTCGGCTATGGCGCTTGTTAACAAGCGGGTACCCGCGGGACCAGACAGTTATGGCACGGTAGTTTTGTAAATATATGTTGCACAATAATTCCTTCAATGTCCCTGCGGTGTTTTATATCAACGTTATCCTTCGTACGCCGACCAGCCAAGTCATCAATGCTCCAGTCACCAAACAATGCTAGCGTCGTTATGCCCTGTGCCTGAGCGGAAGAGCGTATCCCAGAGATCCTAGAGAATGGAGTTAGAACGACATAAAGCAGATATAGGGTAATGAGGTTGCGGAAAGAAATGGCATTGTCCATGCACATGCAATGTTAGCGCACTTACCCAGTCAATGTCTTGGGAGGATTGAATGAGGCTCTCGATTGTCCTAGTGTCCTCATTGATATTCACATCTGGCAGCTCAACCGAGTCTAGCTGGATAAAGGGCATTTGCGTTGTCGTCGTCGAGGAAGCCACTGTTTGGGGGTAAATGCCTGGTTGTTTATATGGCGTCGATGTTGGATGTATGGCGCCAGGTCCTGTATACTCTTAGCATCACGAAGAAAGCCACGAGTACTCTGTACCAAGCACTACTAAAATATGGGCAAACGTACCTGTATAAGGCAGTGTTTCCAATGGAGCCATTTCAGCCACCTCCTGTGCAGGTCCACCCTCATTAGGAGGCGGCACAATCACCCCTAGTCTTTGAAGAATGATCTTCAAAATTGTGCACGTCCTCGCCGAGCTCCTCGACGACGGGGCATATATACTGAAGACATTGTACGAAGTCCGCAGCTGCCGCAACATCTCCTCTTTCCCCCCTGGGGCAATAGTGTCAGTGTCCTTAATCCCACCGACGCCATTGCCTCCCTTGTCATTCTCACGGTCAAGATATAAACAGATGATCATCGCCGCAAGAAAGAAATCATGCGAGACTAGCGACGTTATCATCCATTCAACCCGGTGCACCAGGCCCCCAGGCTGCGCCTCACGATTCAAAACCACCTGCTGTTGTAATATCGCCATTGCCGCATCAAAGCACGTCTGCCGCGAATATGTGTACCGCGAATTACTCCAGGGCATGGTACAGTATCGGCGGTGCAGCATGCAGCGCGCCTTATGATAAAGGAAATCAAGTATGAGACGACGTATTATTATATGTGGCGGATCATCCACGGAGGTTTCGATGGGGCGAATCCGCAGTAGAGACGGTACAGAGCGGTGGGTGTCCAACAGTTCCTTGTCCAGCCGCAATACTTCCTCATACGATGGCTGCTGCGTTGCGCTGTCCAAGTCTACGATCATACCGTAGACTTGTACCAGCTGCCGCTTCGCAATCAAATATTCGAGGACTGGATTATCTACGTCGGGTCTCGGTGGTGGGAGAGAAGTCGTGTTTTCGTCGTAGTCCTCGTCGAGTATATTGCGAGGTGGTTCCGTGTCTGTATGCGAAGGTCGAACAGCCCGAGGCAGACCTGACTGGACCGATGTAAAAATATCGACGTCGAAGATAATGGTCCATACACGTCTTCTCATTTCGCCGTCAAACACCGAAACCTCGGGGTAATGTCGAGCATCGCGATGGTACCCTTTGCGCATAGCTATGCGCATAATAATCCCAAATAGATACCAGCAACCAACCTGCGCATCCAAGCTGCGGATATTCTCTGCAAAGAAATAGAGCACCAAAGCTTCGAGGGTGTGGGGAGGAGTAGTACTGTAATTGCTGGTTCGCAAGCAGTGGGCGGCCATTTGGCGATATTGATTCGTTAGTCCATGGGGTTCGAAGGTGTCTGGCATCCGGTGACTAGGATGAGCATCGGTACGAACGGCTATGCAAATCATGCTGAATAGCAGGCCGACCCACATCAGAGGAGTTGACCAGGGGTCCTGCCAAAACTTTTTGTACTGGGAACAGAAAGCCATATGAGCTCCTAGACAAACATTGACTAAAGTATAACAGCGACATACCTGTGCCCAAAAAAGCGGACGATGGATGATAACTTAGGTTAATTTAGTGATGCGCAGCAGTGAAAATGGGGAGACAAAAAAAAAGGAAAAGACTACCTGTTGAATCATCGAGAGAATTGAAATATGCAGAAACTAAATGGTCAACAAGCTGCTTGGGGGGCACTCGCTCGAGTATTTCGGCCTGTGTCAAGCTCTCAAGGCGGCCGCTGAGTAGGTCTGGCTCGTATTCCCCATCTTCGGACACTGCATCTGAAACACTGCCATCGTCTCGATCTTCAAAGTACCCTTTCAATTCACCTATCTGAAAACCAAGAATCAAAAGGTATGAGTCAGTACTTTAACAAAAAGTCATCGACTTATAGTTATTACGAACGTCAGTCAAGATCGCACCCCACTGTTCAGTATCTGGATGACTTGTGTCACCATTATTTTGCATACTCAATTTTCCAACCGATTTGGTGATAGGCATGTTCACCTCCGCGGGACTCCCACTAGACGCAGAAGCATATGTATACTGCGCACCATCCGAATTATGATAGGGATAGCTTTCTATCCCGTCGGACCTTGATTCGCTGGGCATATTCCGTGGCCGAGCGGACCGGGTAGGCCTCCCACTGGCCAAAGGCAAAACCGTGCTTTCTAAATGCCGCACTCGGTTCTGCATTATTGAAGTATTTGTAGGCCTATGTCGTGTCCTGACCTGTCCTTGCGATTGGGTATTCGTATAAAAGCATGCATCACCACGCCCACGAGTCGCACAGTTTTCGCACGGTAAGTTGCGGTCGCACTTGAGTCTGAGATTTTTGGTTAGATATTGTCAGCGAAGAATCTGGAGATGATGATGGACATTGGGCGCACTTCTTTTGACGGCAGATTGTACATGAAAGCTGTGATCGCTCTCGTCGCCGGTGGCGAGGCTTGGACGGCGCTTCCTCGTTGAATGGCGTCGCGAGTGCTGGAGGAACCTGCGATAGATTTAAGACATTCATTGTGGTAATCGAAATCTATAGCGACAGTAAAAGGAGATTGAAGACACTGATCCATGGGCCTTCAAACGGCAATGGTGTGACCTATATAGAATCCGAGATCCGGCATCACCGTAAACTAATAGTACCAATAACTAATAGTGCCGATGCTGAATAATTCCTTGGATGTTCGGGCTTCAGCCCTGCCACTTGGCAAAAATAGCTAAGACATTTTTCCATTGTCGATGAATGGTGGGCGGCTGAAGCGAAATGCAGGTCCAATCTTAAGACATCACCCGGAAATTCAAGCCCTCTGGCGAGCAGCGGTCGTTACAGCTCAATTTGGTACTCGAGGTACCCATAAATACTACACATATCGTGGTGGAGGGATGAGGACGAATAGTGCAACGTAGGGCCCGGCTTAAAAACATGGACGATCGTACTTTGTGTGTGAGGGCGCAATGCTTAAAGAAAGCATCCTGAAATGATTGACCAATCCTAGAATGAGTAATAGTGAGTCACGTTCCCAGTGATAATCCTGATAGAATTTGCTGAGAAGGGCCAGCTGGAGATGGGCACATATTAAACATCACGATCCATGTGTGTGTAACAGTAGATCGAACAACGAACCGGTTATTTTTCTAGATTGTTGACAGAGTTTCCAAGGCCTTTTATTGGACACAGGTCAAGTCCAATAGATTCGGGCTCATGATAGACTAAGCGCTAAACAGATACATCAGCGGAGACCACAATGTAACTACCCCAGAAACTCACCAGACTCTAATTTGAATACTGACATAAGCGCAGTCTGACACGGTCCAGCATTAACGGTTCATTGACACTAAATATGGAAATAAGTTTTAAGAACTTGCCATAAACATGGATGGACTGAAAGGCCGTCATTGATTTTCAAGGCATGCCACGGTATTGAAAAGAGGTTATAGGGAATGAGGACGACAAGGGAGGACAGTCGGTAGGGCCTGCGCCTATAACATGGGTGAGGGTATACATAAGCGCGTAGAAGTAGCCACACAATAAACCCCCAGAACCGATCATAAGGCTATACAGCCCGCTTCAAATGGGTTTGAAGTCCCTTGAGTTGAGAAGCCAAGGCATTTGCAACCGTTACAGCAGGTCGCTGATGTTCTTCGGCCCGTGCCAATTTCGTTTGAATACCGGACTTTAGATCTCGACTGACATGATATGCGGATCCCTGGGCCCCAGAGTTGAATGGCCGCAATAATGTTTCTTCAAGGGTGCATCTTAGATTTCTGAAAAGGGAAGCAAACGAGACATCCTTACGATCGTCAGGGCGGTGAGACCAACAGCTGGTGAATTCGGGTTCGATCTCAAGTCTTGAAGCAATTTCGCTAATCGACTTAAGGCGACTTTGAAAGGAGTTGAGCATCTCGAGTATGTAGCTGACCTGCTTAAGCTGTTTGCTGACGGCGATGTCAAGCGCCGTCTCGGCTCGCCTGTATTGAGCTTCTGAACTGAATTGTTGCCGCGGTTGTCTCGAATGTAAACTGAATAAATTCAGGATGCGGCCGACAAGGCCCTCGACCTCATTTCTAGAGGAAGTAGTGAATGATCTCTTCATCCGCGACATTTCTCGATCAACCTCGTCTAAAGCAACAGACCCAGATCCCCTGGAAAGGAAGCTAGCCCCTTCTCTGGCTTGGCGAATTGCAACGAAAGCGTTGTCGCACTCGAATTCAACCTCGTGCTTTGAGCCCATATCTTCCGTCCATAAATCGCACAGATCAACAATTGAGGATTCGCTGCGTTTGAGAAGGTTAGGAAGTTCGGATGCCGATACGCTTGATGCGCTTAGTATTCGTCCAAATCTAGTGCGGGCGTCCAGTAGAGCCTGGTAATGAGCTGGAAGCTCTGTGGGGTTTAACATATCTCTGCCTGGGGAGATCGGGAAGATTGAAACTTGGGTCATCCATGGCGGAAGTACCGTCTTGATTGACCACGCTAAGACAAGTAGTAAAATCCCTGTTAATATGGACTTCGCTGTGAAACTTCGGTGTCCTAAGTCATCGGTGATGCGCGAAAAACGACTTTTCTTCGGTAAAGCAAAGCCACCTCGCTTCTCATCACTACGCGCAGAGGGAGGAGGCACTCGGCTAGGCGGATTCGCCGACTGTAAAGCCCGAGAAGTCAAGGAATTGGCTGTTTCGGCAGATGGACGAGACACCACCCAGGAACCATCTGTAGTGAACTCCTCATGTATAGATGGCATGATTAGCTCTGGCCCTGCTACTGATACAGCAGGTCCGTCTTGGGCGCCTTGGGCGGGATGGAACTGTTGCATTGGACTTCCCTCGACTAGTTGAGAGTCTTCGGGTCCCGTTGAAGGGATGGACGACGGGAAATCCATTCCAGCGAAGACTTCGTCATCACTATCAATGCATGTTGACTGGTCTGCGTCTTCGGGTGACCAGCTCGCCCATGATTCACCGAGAAACCGCGAGGTATCCGGGCGCCTTGAGGACGACATCTCGGGGTTCAGGGTGGCTGGAGAAACTGGCGAAATTCCGTCGACTTAAAGATGGATTGAACTGGGAAAAGCTTCAGCGATATTCTCCAGAATCTGTCAATCGTTTGTCAATATGGAGTCACAACAAGCAGCAGATAATCGAAAAGGATATTTCGCTCTGTAGATGTAGATGTCTATTTATGTTTCAGGATCCCCTGTAGGTGGTGTGATGCCTAAACCGTCGAAGCAGCAGCCTGGACGCGATCTAGCGAATAACAAGCGTGTGAATAAGCAATATATTAAAGATTCAACTAGCTGGGAACTCCAAAAGAACCCTGAAAAGTACCCAGAGCGTGATGATATGGCAGCGGAAATGCGGTGTGGTCTTGGGGTTGACGCTGGTTGGATTGCGGGGACACGCGAAGTCGCGTTTTGGTGTTGAAGGGAAGAGACGACTCCCGAACACATAAAAAAAATCAATTAAGCCGTCTTCAAGACAACCATCCAACCCAAACACACATGCGGCGGCTCAACATCCTTCAGGGGCGATGGCGCTTTCTCCCCATCCGGTCAACATCAAATAATTGTCTCCAATGGAGACAGGGAAGCCGATATCCTGCCCTTTTCCAAACCAGAAGCTGTTCATGTACGGCATCGCAACCATCGCAAGCCAGCAGCCAACACACATCTGCGCAGGGCCCAAACCCCTCTCCTGCGGACCATAGAGTGGTGGGAACGGCCCAAGAGCTCTTCACCACATCCCTCTACAGTCCCGGATCGCCTCTATTCCTACCAAATGGAACCCACATCCTCAACAAACTGACGTCCTTCCTAAGAGCGCAATATGTGCAATACGGTTTCCGCGAGGTCCTGACACCGAGCATCTACAAAAAGTCACTGTGGGAGGTTTCGGGCCACTGGCAAAACTACAAAGATGACATGTACGAGGTGCGCGGGAGGGGTGCGTCTGGCGAATCGACGGAGGGAGAGATTGGCGAGGACGAGTCATACGGTCTCAAACCCATGAATTGCCCCGGCCACTGTCTACTATTCAAGTCGCAAAACCATTCATACCGAGAATTACCTCTCCGATATGCCGATTTTAGTCCCCTCCATCGCAACGAAGTCTCCGGATCCCTGAGTGGGCTTACCCGAGTCCGCCGCTTCCACCAAGATGACGGTCATATCTTTTGCCGACCGCAGCAGATTGGCAGCGAGATTGAATCGGCACTGAGATTTACTGATACTGTTATGAATACTTTTGGGTTTGAGAATTATAGGCTTGTTCTTTCTACGAGGCCAGAGAAGGACTTCATTGGCAGCATTGAGCTCTGGAACAGTGCGGAACAGCAGCTAAGAGATGCGTTAGATAAGAGTGGACGGTCATGGGAACTCAATGAAGGAGACGGTGCGTTCTATGGGCCTAAAATTGACATGCAAGTGCAGGACTCGGATGGCAAGTTCCATCAACTTTCCACCATCCAGCTTGACATGAACTTGCCCCAGAGATTTGGATTGGAGTATGCTGTTGCAGAGGGCGAACCGGACTACAACCCGGAGACTCCGGGAAGGGCCGTACCAGTTCTGATACACCGTGCCATTTTCGGCTCTCTTGAAAGGTTTTTCGCTCTTCTGATAGAGAATTACAACGGTCGATGGCCTTTCTGGCTCTCACCACGCCAAGGCATCATCCTGACCGTTTCGCAAGATGAAAAGCTCCTCCAGGCTGCAGATGATGCAGCGGCAAAAATGTCTGGTTATCAGGTTCACCGGAACGAGACTGGAAACGTTAGCGCCCCTATGAAACCACTGTCACCAGCGCAAGCAACGTTCCGTATCGACATTGATAACTCGGCCCGGTCTCTTGGGAAGAAGATCCGAGAAGCTAAGAAGATCAAGTATAATCTTATATTTGTGCTGGGGGAGAAGAATCTGGCTGATGGAAGTGTTGATATCGATTTGGGAGGACAGACCCTTACTCCTGGAAAAAGTGAGGCGACAACAATGAATTTACTTGAGGGTACCCCCTGCTGGGATGTAACCAGCGCTCCTGGTTCCAACAGTGCGGCGAAAATGAAGATGAAAGTGGATGATGTTTATAACTGGCTACTGTGGCTAGAGACACAATTTCACTGAATTCTTGTTTGCCTTGGGCGTTGTAGTAGTGATGCTGGTTTGTATGCGGACTTGCATGGAATCATGTCTGGCGTTCCTTTTATGATTTGTATATATAGATTTGTAAGATATTGAGGTGGACGTTGAAAAATGATCTCTGCCATGGACATTCATTCCGGACACTATGATGATATGAACTATCTATACGGCTACCTTCTTTTACTGATTTCTCTATATACTTATACGGGGTTAGCCATATATCCGCTGTCATATCACGTGGACAGTGTCTCCGGCCGAACCCGGGGTAGCGGAGAATCACGGCTCCGCTCTGCCGAGGCGTTGTGATTGGCCGGGAGCCGGGGGGGTTCGGCAACTCCTTCCGCACGCGGCCGAACCGAACACGGCGGAAGCAACGACAGGGGGGTCTTGTCGCTTCTATCTGGGGGTATATACGCCGGAACCCCAATGGATGATAACGGGAAATTTGACAAGCGCTCTGCCGAGAAATACATCAATGGGCGTTACATGCATTTCCTCTAAGGAACAAACAGTTCATCGATCCGACCTGAAGAATTATCACCTTATCTCATCGCTGGTGGTCCCTGCAACAAGCCTAACTAAACCTGAGTGATAATGGCGTGCTGAGAGCCCTCCCATGCCTATCGCGGCAAACACAGCATCATCATGGATAATCAGCGCTATCACCAGGACTATGACTGGCCTGGCGCCCCTTTTAGTGCCATGACGGACGAACCCAAACCATCACTGGCCCCACTGCGTCCCATCGTATTCCGTCTCCGCGATTCGGCTAGATGCCACTGCTGCCAGCTCCCAACAAACCCCCCACCAAACCCACTTTCGAACAGCCGCCGCAATTTCGAGATCGCCCAGTTTCGAGATGTGGGAAATCTCGGATTCTTCCCTTTCCCTCCTGCTGCTTGCCCCTCACACCCACTGCTTCAACTGTTTGAACTTTTGCTTTCCCCCCTTCAATGCCTGAGAATACGGCAAAGCCTGGCGGGTTGACCAGGAAAAGTGCCTTTTCATGTGAGGCATGTCGCAAACGCAAGGTATTATTGACTGTGTTTTGTTCTCGCACTACTAGTCTAACCCACCGTTCCGCTAACTACCGTGCAATAAAAATATAGGTCAAATGCAACGGAGCAAGTCCGTCATGCTCCCGCTGCGCGGCACGTGGGGAAGCTTGTGTATACAGCCTGTGAGTGCGATACAAGGCAATGTCAGCCCGGGAGTGTTGACTTTGCCTTGCTGATACTTGCAGAACACCGACCCTCTCCTACACGAAAACCCTCGAGGCCCGCATAGCCGAGCTCGAAGCAACGTTAGCGAAACTACAAGATAACAAGGATGACCAAGATGCCGAACAGAAACAACCACAACTACAAGCCGAGGATTTTGGCAGGAGTATATCAGAACCCGCAGTGGCCCGCGATTTGCAAAATCTTGTCGATGACAATGCCTCGTCAGATCTGGCGAGGGGTATTGACGGCCTGAAAGTCGGGGATGACGGGCGCATATCCTTGTATGGCCCGACGAGTCTGTTCCAATTGCCTAGCGGGCTTGCTAGAGAGACCTCCAACCCATTGCCTGCCGCCTCCGAACTCGACGGTCGAAAAGAACGCCTTATAAATAATGCATGGAGGGAGCGAGCGTTTGAACAGCTTGCGACCATACCAGTAAGATAAGATAATAAGGTTGCTATACTAGGAGTCTTAGATACTGAGATTGGATCAGGACCCCTTCCAATACTTGCTCGATTCACACTGGTGTTGGATACACCCTCTGTTTAACTTTGTTTACCGGCCAGCATTTACTCGTCAGTTGTTACTCGTGAATCAAACTGACTATGTGCTTTAAACTAATGACTTATTAACTGGTTCTTTGCTATTTAGGCGACATGAAGATGAATGGTCCTTACTACTCTGATATCCTTTTGAACGCCATCCTATCCCATTCCATTCGATGGTGCAAGGACGAACCAAAGATCGCCCACCAACTGAATTTGTACGATGGGGGAGCCCAGTTTTTCCATCGCGCATGTTCGGGACTGTTTAACAATGTACAGGAAGGTAATGGTCAGATTCCAATAGTTCAGTCGCTCCTTTTGTTAAGTGCCCAGGAATGTGGGCGGGGGAATAGAACACAAGCCTGGTTATATAGTGGGATGGCATTTAGGCTAGTAGAGGACTTGGGTATCACGATCGACAGCAGGAAGTACTCCGGCTCCGTTCAGTTCTCCGATGAGGATATTGAAATTCGCAACCGCTTGTTCTGGTGTTGCTACTTTTGGGACAAACTGGTGTCTCTTTACTTTGGCAGGTCTCCTATCATCCAGGATACTCCAGTCAGCCCACCGCGAATATTGTGTCAGTGACCCTGCTACTCCGTCTCGCCTTGACTTCCACTAGGAAAGTTAGCTGACCAAACCGAAACACAGTGGATGATACTGCTGAGATAGAGATATGGACGCCCCACGGCGTGATTTTTCCTGAGGGCACACACTACCCGCCGACTCAGGCACACGCCACTTCCTGCTTCATGAAGATGTGCTCTTTAACCGAAATCCTCAACCAAATCATAATCCACATCTACGATCCTATCCGCAAAAGTACTGAGGCCGAATTTAAAACATGCGTGGAGCAACAGAGCCGCAACCTGGAAAAATGGTGGGATGAGCTTCCCCAGTTCCTAAAACTCATCGTCGACCGTCTTCCGCCATATTCTCCACCGAGTCATATTGTCACGCTAAAGTATTTATCCCTTCTTTTCAGTTCTTGGTCAGAGAGTATTTCTCACACATATGTTCCAGTTGTGTATACCATACAGTAAACATCCTCCTACACAGACCGACGCTCTGTAGTAGACCTTTTAGAGGATCGCAACAAGAGACCAACAATGCGAAGCCGCTGGTCCAATGCATATCGTCCGCAACATCTATAATCGCTCTTTTCGATCTGTACCGACGCACGTTTGGCGACGGCCATGTCGTTTTATCCCTTGCATACAGCATATACACCGCCGCATCGATATTTCTGCTCGAAATGCAGGCGCTGAGATATGCGTCGCCATCTACACTGGATAAGTTAAGATACTGCATAGTTGCTCTAGATCGCGTAACCCCCGCTAATCCTGGTGAGTCGAATTGCTATGAAAATCCAGGAAAAGACTTGTTTCAACTAACAAATCTTCAGTTATAAAAACCGCCCTGAGCCTCATCGACCAAGAACTTGAAAAACTCGGCATTGATATTCGCAACCCAGCAAACCGCAACCCCCAACCAATTATTTCCCTCTCCCACAACCAACAGAGAGATCAGCAACAACAAGGCCAATCAAATCCATCATTAGAGCCTTCCCATTCTCACCAAACACCCCAGTCAAGCTACACCGTCCCCCCTCCCGGTGCTTTCAGCTTGACCCCACCTCCCCTGGCAGACCACCACAATCAGATTCCCGTTGCCACCGATCCGTCCCTAGCGATTCCGGATGCGTTGAAACAGGAAGGTGTGTACGCGATTGCTCCGGAATTGTTCGAGGCGTTTTCCTACGTCGAGCCGCTGTCAGTTAACATGGGCGGGGAGTTCGATTCGGGTTGGGGGAGCACGGAGGACGTTTGAGATGGTTGGTGGGTATATAGAAAAAAATGTTGTGTTTTAACGAGCCACGTTGTTTCTCCCCGTTTGATATGTTCGATCTTGCTGCAAGGATTAGCGATTTATTTATATTTGTTGGTGTTCTCTATTTGGCGTGATGGCTTATTTGATTCATCTTTGCTGTGCAATAGAGGGCCGGAGGGTATAGTGCCCCTGTTATAAAGGCCGAACGGTGTGATGATTGTATGGAAGTATAGATATCTTTCCTATTGCCCAATGATGTCAGCGTTCTTATCTTGATGTGAAGCGATATGCGCAATTCAGAAGGTTTCTTGCATCATGTAGGAACATTTCAATATCAATCCCCCCATTTCGGCACTCGGCTCCCTGCAAGGAGCCTGTAGATTTAGCGCCGGCTAAGATCTGCAACATCGGCTTTTCATCCTCCGCATCCACGGACCCTTACTCCCCGCTTTTGATAAATAACCTCCTACGCCGGCCGCTGCAACGCTCGCATTTCGCCTAGTGATTCTAAATGATGATAAAATTTCTTGATACCGTCAAATAAATTGGCTTCCCGCTTAACCTACCCCTTTAGTGATTACAGGAATGACCTCTCTCCGCCTAAGCACCCTCTTCACAGGGTCAAGAGCGAAGCCATGGATAGCGATCCAAATAACCCCTTCCCTCCCTTCTAGGACCCCCCTTTCCCCCTTATCATCCTTCTCCCCTCGAACCATCAAAAGGTCCCAATCAACCCTCTCCCACCTCCCCCTATCCCTCCGCATCCCTCCAAACTCCTGGGACAGCCACATGCACATCGTAGACCCCGTCAACCCCTTCCACCCCCTCTCCCCGAGCGCCCCCTACACCCCCACGCACGCGCACACCCTCCCCGACGCACTGGCCTTCGAATTCGCAACCCTCGGCATTCGCAACCTCGTCTTCGTCCAGCCCTCCATCTACGGCTACGATAACAGCTACCTGCTCGAAGGGCTACGGCAGCTGGGCCCCAGACGTGGGAGGGGTGTTGTCTGCTTCGATGCAGACGCAGTCACAGCCCATCACCGAAACGATGGCAATGATATTTTGAGTTCCTGGCACGAGCTAGGTGTCCGCGGCGTGCGGCTAAACCTCGTCTCGGTCCCGCAACAACCGAGTCCTAGCGAGCTAGCACGTACACTGCACAAATACGCCGCTGCCATACGCCATCTGGACTGGGTGCTGCAGCTCTACGTTCCCATGCATACGCTGCCAACCCTCCTGCCCATCATCCCGGAACTGGGCGTAAAAGTTTGTCTTGATCACTTTGGAAACCCCCAGCTACCACCTGCGTCATCAGAGCCAGTCGACCCGTATTCCCTCCCTGGATTCCCTGCCCTCCTTGACTTGCTGCATCAAGGGAGCACGTACGTGAAAATTTCCGCTCCCTATCGGCTAAGCAAAGACCCTGAGCTCCGGGATTTAGGGGCGGTAGGGAGGGAGATCCTGCAAGCGGGAAAGGAAAGGGTGGTATTTGCGACGGATTGGCCGCACACGAGGTTTGAGGGGCTGGATATAGGGCCATTTGTGGAGGCCTGTTTGAGATGGTGCGAGGAGCTTGGAGAGGGGGAAGGGGAGGAGATGGCGGAGAGACTATTTCGAAAGAATACCGAGGCGCTGTGGGATGTCGATTAAAGGAGTGGGGGCTTTTGGGCTGTGAGAGATAGTCGCCATCTGACTTGGAGGTGATACACTATACATGAGGGATTCGCCAACCTCCATATTCTTCCTAAATCTAGCTGACGACGTTCAGCTCTATCGGTTTCTCTCCCTATCCGCTACATGAATAATTGTTGGTGAACAGCACTTTCTTGGCCCAGTTCGCATCCCAGTCTCTCTTACAAGAACTTTGAAGGGTAGTATTCCCATCAAAAGAGATTTGGGATGACCTAGTCCAACTCCTATCCGCGAATGAATGCGAGCCAAGTCATTGAGGACTGTTTGATTGAGAGTCCCTCATCATTTTAGACCAGTTTTATCTAGGCAAAAGGTTGCTCTGGGGTATCAGGGACATAGTCTGTGTTTGTTGAGTCCAATAAAATGCATGAAGACTTAATGAACTAGGTGATATATAGTCTATGTGATAGATTGATATCAAAATACAACTTAATGTCATAGAAAATGTTTGCTTGGTTTTCTTCATGATCTAAACCTAGCTTTGAAGAATGATTTTGAATCTTTTGCTATTATTAGATATTGCAATTGAAATATACATGAATACATGTACTACATATGCAGAGAACATCTCTTGGGCACATCACTTGCTCATTGAATGTAAATGACTGTGTTTATGCATTTAATTATCTACAATATTCTCCCCATGGATGACGAATGTTGAGAATTACTGCTGCAATAAACAGCAATTATCATGGAGAAAATAGCTATATATTAATTATCTTGCATCAATAAAAGCCCAGTTCTCTCATAGACTAGAAACCATTCCCTATCTCTCCCAAATAATATTGCTCATAACGAAAATTGTAATCACTGACCCCTTTGCCTCCCCACCGTCATTAGCTTTAACCCTCTATCTCTATAAACTCTTCCCAGGATAGATACCCATTATCGTCTAAGTTATGCCCCAACCGAAACCAGCAATCCCGCTGGGTCGCAGTTCTCCATTAATAGAATTCGTTCAATCGACCCGCCTTTCAGAACTCCCAAGGCTCTGTAAAATACCCGTCACCATTGCTTGAGCCCCCGTCCAACACCAAAGTTCTTCTCATTCATGATAGATCAACTCTGCCACCCAGTGCTATACCCAATGGCCTCGCTGTCGCAGTAGTAACTCGTATTTTCATCCGGTCTCCCTGGCCTCTATAATAGACGTGTAACAGTAAGAATCTGGAAAGGAAAAGAATAGAGAGAGAGAGAGAACCACCAACGCTGACGCAGTACAAAAGCATGAAACAAAACCAATCACGTACCATAGACTTGCAACACTCAACCGGATGCGCATCACTGCAGTTGTCGTTTCGGGGTGCATCGATGCCTATATCGTTCCATATCAGCCAAAAAAAGAAATTCAATAAAAAGCTTTACACGTGCGTAGACAGTTGAGCTCAAGGGCAAAAGCATCCACTAAAATGACACAAAAGCCCAATAAAAGAAAACGAATGCATACAATTGGTCCCAATAAGCGCCTCAATAGTCCCATTCAGCCTCATCTTCTCTTCATATTGACCGCAGCAATACGGCTCCCGCTCGCTGGGACAGGTCCAGACACCGCTAACTCCACGCAAGAGCGCTGCGGTGGCAAGGGTGGTAATCAGGGCGCTGGCAAGGCTAGAGAAGGTCGGGAGCTGCATGGTTATGTTTAGTTTAGGTTTGGACTTAGTTAAAGGTGGGTGCGGACAATGAAGGCTTTGGCTGCTTGGAAAGAGAGTTGAGAGCTCGATGGAGAGGACACAAACTGGTATAAAGAGAGGTTAATGAGGTTGAGTGAAGTCAGGAAGTGAGGTGGAAGAAGAAAAAAGAGACATCGATGAAGTCTATTTAAGCAGCATCACATGGCATAACCGATATGGAAGGCGTGGGTGGTGCGAGGATAGGAGAAGGAGGGAAGGAGGAGGGGGAAGATGGGGATGACAACGCGTCATGGATATCATCTGTAATGTAAAGGGGATGCACATGATGTCTGCATGCATTGCATCCAAGGGGAAAGAAAAAAAAAGCAAACATTCCTTATGTATTTGTATGTACTTGTACACACAAGCATACAAATAGAGGTACCGAGATGTTCGTTGATTTAGGCATAGGTACCTGAACATCTTCCGTTAAACGAAGTCCACCGTAGCGCTAGAAAGGGATATTGGTAAAGGGATGTTGAAGGGATGTAGAGAAGAGAGAATATTAGAGTTAAACCATACAATATGCCATCCAGCATCAGAATTCTCATCATTAAGACATCCGTTAGTCTAGACACATTGCTAGCTATTCATGCTCCCGTAGAACTATGCCTAACCATTTAATTTGGCATAAAATTGGAAGAAAAATTTCACCGCATGCATTTCGGGCAGGTAATATCAAGATGTTTGAGACATGGTATCGTCAAGAATCCCCTGCAAAAAGAAATGAAAAATAATATGAAAAATAACGCGTTTCAGGGTATTCAGCTACAATAGCTAAATAACTGCCAAAAATGAGAAGTGAGTTGTCGTAAAGAAGATAACAAGTGGCCAGGCATATAAACTGAATCAGAAAGATTTAACATCAGCGCCTTCCATCTTCAAGCTCTCCTCAATCGCTTGGCGCAAGCATTCATCGCTTGCTTGCTTAGTCGGCTGATGCTCCGAAAATTGTTTTGGTCCAGAATCCGATTCCTTTGAGCTCTTCCACTTCGCATACTCTGTAAGTGACTCTAGCTCATCTTTGTCACGCTGTTGTTCTTTAGCATGGCTTCGAATCGATTCGGCAATTATGCGCTCAAGCTCCTCATCCTCATCGTGGTCTCCATCTCCATATTTAGCCACATGAAATTTCGGCGTGGAAGAACCATCACGTTTTGTTGCCTTATGCTGCCCACCAGAAAGATAATGTGCTCGCGCATGGGCTTGACGGTTCTCCTTTCTGGCTCGTTTAGCCTCTTCGATACTAGCTTCGATTGCCCGAGCATATGCCTGCTGCTCGTCTTCCCCATCTGCCTCTGCTAGTTGAAGTTCAGCCACACTCGCGCGGAGCGCACGCTCAATAGTCTTGTCTTCTTCTTCGTTTCCTGAGGATGATACTTTAACGGACTCGCGGATCGCATTTTCTACTTCATTAGTCGCGGTTGGGCTGAGGTTGAGGTGAGATGGATGTTGTCGTCCATGATGATGATGATGGTGATGGTGATCTGAGAACTTTTGCCTAGCTGAACGAAACATATGAAACAAGCCTTCCGGATGGTTCTTTTGGGCCCTAGCAGGAGCGCTGTCTCTGGTTTCATCACGCTTTCTTTCCGGTGCCAAATTAGTGTTTTCGAAGATCCCCCGTGAAAGTGCCTCTAACTCGGACGCGAATGCTGAATTCCGTACTTCCACTTCCGGACTCGCGCTGAGTGAATACCATCCTCGGATGATTGCGTTACGTTCGCTCTTGCAAGAGTGTCTCCATTCCTCATATCCTTCTATACTCCTGGAGGCAATGATGTAGTTCTCAATGCTCGTGCCAAACCGTTTTTGAATCTCTTTGTACACGCCGCTCATGGTATAGCCTGTCAAGCCCCATATTCCTGTAGCCTTGAATTAGAAGTGCCAATTTTATGAAGCACGATGAATACATACCTGCTCCAGGCTTGAATATCAAACCACCAATCCCTTTACCGAAGCCTTTCACGACACCGCCAACTCCCTCCTTCCTCCCAGCAAGAGGTTGAGTAACGAGGCCAGAAATACCATCGTAAAATCCATAGCCGAGCTCCTACTCCAAAGTTAGCCTGAATTTCCAGGTTCTCAGTTCTGTCGTCAAATGATACCTTTCCAGCAGCTCTTATACCACTGTGGAAACCAGTGATCTTTGGCGACTGTCTCACAGTTTTATCACCATATAACCTGGGGGCGTTGTGAAATCCCTTTGCTACACCCAGCGTAAAATTCATTGGAGATTTGAGGCCTTTATTGATAATCTTTGTTGCTGCCTGCCCTGCACTCAAGATATCTGCTGCAGTAATGTTGCGATGCTCGGGAAGCTTGTCTTTGTCGAGGTCCGTGCTTCGTTTATCAATCACAATTAGTATCGTAAGAATAACGATTTGGAGAGCAACAATCCATCTACGTACCTAGATCCGCTACGTTCCGCACTGCTGATGGTTGATGCGCGGTCGCTCCTACTGTCTGAACTCTCTTCTTCTGTGGCAACTGCCGTAGATTCAGAGGCGGATCCAATGGTGGAAATGCTGCTCGTAGACGAATCAGGTAAAGTGGTGGTAGTGTCTGTTACAGAAACTTGTGATGAATCGCTAGGCGTTTGTAACCCAGATCTTGATTTCCGTTTTGCATGGGTTATAGCCTTTACAATTTCGACGGGGACATCGGCAAACCCCATAGCAAAATCCCCAAGGCTCTCTATTAACGCAGCAGCCCCTCCGGTTATTGGATCTCGTGGTCCAGGTTCAGTGCTATACTCCCTAGGTCGGTATCTAAACTTGGGTGTCAAATAGCCGCCAAGTATCAACAATAAGGAGAGTGGGTGTCTTACAGCTTGAGATCGTCAAGGTCCAAGATTCCTTCGTTCGCCAACGTGGTTACTGCGAACGAGCATAGGCGAATGTTCGTATGTCTAACACGCCATACAGCCGGTCTACTAGGAATGAGCATGCAGCGCAATGAGTCGGCATGCAATTGTCTATGAAAAGACTTGCCGCCTTCTCCTACTCCGTCTTCGTGACTAATCTTTGCCCCAAGCTCTTCTGCTTTGCGTTTGGCTTCCGGTTTGAGGGCGGCAGTGATAGCATCAGCGAGATTGTCTGCGGTAAGTTGCTTGTGAGGAATCGGTTTCGGCCCTGCTCCAGCCTTTGCGACCATCGAGCCCCAAAACGGTTGGTCTCCAAAGAATGGAACGACGACAGTCGGCTTTCCAAATGTAATTCCGGCGGCGGTCGTACCTGCACCACCATGATGAACAACGCAACTCACTCTTTTGAATAACCAGTCATGCGGGCAATTGCCAATCATGTAAACGCCCTCAGGTATTCCAAACTCTTCCGCGCCAAAGCCTCCCCAACCTTTGGAAACCAATGCTCTCTGTCCTGTTTTCTTTATCGCCTCGAAAATGAGTTTTGTCATTCCATTGGGATCGTCAAGAACAATGGAGCCAAACCCGATATACACTGGAGGAGGTCCAGCTGCAAGAAACTCGGCCAAATCATCGGGAGGAGTATAGGTTGAAGCAAGAGGTAGAAAGAAGAAGCCCGATATGTCAATATAGGGACCCCAGTCTTTAGGTTTGGGAATCAAAGACGGGGACCTAAACATTAATCAAAAGTTAGACCAAGAAACGTAGGGATATAAAATATAGGGTACGCACCAACAGTAGGTATAGGGTACATGAAGTCGCGGTAATACCCCAGGAGCCCACATAATGCTCATAGGCTCCAAACCAAGGCAGCGCTCCCTGAACCGATTAATGACGTCCCCTAAGCCTTGCCAGGTCATCATTTCTACAAGGGCATAGGATACGAAATTGGCGACCCCGACTTCGGCGTTCGAAAACTGTATGTTTGCCAAGGGGTGGTGGAAAGCTTGGGTTGGGGACCACGGCATACTAAATGATATATGAGTTAAGTTTGCTAGCTTACTCGCACAGCGCGGGTAGACCTACGTAAACATCATATGTAACGGAATGCCCAGCTTCTCAGCACAGTGGATGTGAGCGAAACTGGGAGGATTGGCGATAATCGCATCGGCAACAAACGGCGTGCAATCCCCAAGTTGCCTCGCATCGAAATTGGAGTCGGTGATAGGCGGGCCAGTCCCATCTCCAGCTTCGAAGCATGAGCGCCAACAACCTGTGATAATCTGTGATATCTCCTTTCGACGCTTTCCTATGTCTCCATTGCGCATAGCATCAAAACCGGGCATCAAGCCCGGGTTTTTGACCATAAAAGCCATGAGTTCGGCAGGATCACCTCCTATGTCGAAGAACTCCAGTCCGTTTTCTTGAACAAATTCCCTAAAGTTTGGATGTGTCGCAAGTCGTACACGATGACCATAAATCTGTTTCAATTCCCGCCCAAGCGCTACAAACGGTTGTACATCCCCTCTAGACCCAACAATCTGAATTACTATACTGAGTCGCGGGACAGGGAGTCCAGGATCCGCACCAGCTAGTGAGGGTGGGACATGGAGAGGCCGGGCATTTTGTGCCTTCAAAACTGGGGTTAGTAGCTTGGATAATCTCCGGCCGTGCTCCGTGATGTTGATGTTGACCCGACCATCATCTGCGGTCGTCAGCAAAATGATGAGATAAAAAAGCGCGTCGACTGCACAGCATACCAGCAACTTGCGCATTTGTGTCAATTCCGGTCTGGTTAAAGTCCATATGTCCGCACCGCTCGCCATATATCTCCTGCTGATGCGCCTCATCCCGGTGCGCCGTCTCGGAGGGTGTATGAGGGGTATGCGGTCGATGACCTGGAGAAGTTGGCTGCGACGCCATTTTTACAGAGTGTGGCAAAGAAGCAACGGCTATCAGGTTTCTTCAAGCAGGCTTGGGAATGGTGCCTGGGAGTAAGAACGGGTTCTCATTAGACCAGGTGAACAGAGGCAATTGGAGGAGTAATTATACCTGCTCAGCAGCAAGCAGCAAGTTAGTGTGGCCAATCGCGTGATGGTGCATTCCTGACGCTGTCAGAAGCAAGTGTAAATGATGACTGTAAATTATGGAATCCAAATTAAACTATACTGTGATGGACTTCAATATACGAGCTGGGTTGGAGTTGATTGACTGTTTTGGAGGCGAAACGCGGAGAGAGACAGACAGCCAGACCCTGGAAGAGGTCAGCCACAGCAGGCGACGTCACTGCCCCGCGGCTTATGTAATGTCCGCCACAACTGCACCGCCACATAACGACTCCCGAAAAGGAAATATCAAACCTCTCTCCTTTATCTGTCTTCATGTTGACTGCAGATTTCTTTCTTGTTGATGTCCTGAGATGGCTATGTCTCTTTGTACTTTGTATGCCGATACCAACTGTTTAAGCTACCTGCATTGGTGGAAAGCCGCACATTTAACTCGGTTAATCGCCCTCATAGTGAACTGCTTGGCGGGGAACTCGCCGGTGATGCATGCTTAACAATGCTGAAAATACAGTACAAAAAGATTGATAGCATCTAATTGAGTCTTTGTTTCCTTACTTTACGTGCCACTATCCCAAAGACAATTCTACATCTCAGGATCAGCTCTAGCAGCATGTGACTTACTAAGGATATTCTTTAAACACCAGCCCGTGCTTGCTTAGGCTTCAATCAGAGATACTAGCTTTGCAATTGCAGTTCTACTTGGTGAGATGCCATGTGGTAGTTTGGGAGTTACTCGGTTCTACTTACCGTCTCCCATCTAGATATCCGGATTTATCTCTACTTAACCCGGTCCTTGCGGGCGATATGCGGAAATGACAACTTCTTTTGACATTCTAGGCCAAACATGCATGTTACTAACGGCGTTCTCGGGCTTCTAGAAGGATATCGAATAATGTTCGAGGACTTTTCTGTCAGCCAAGCAGGGATTACTGTCAGTGTCAGCTTAAATTAGCATTATTGAATAGCTCTTCCTCGAGACAGCGCGAATTTAACTTGACACCCCGCAAGATTCAAGATTTACCGCTATGGCAGCAAAACTCGTCCCACAGATGAGATGCAGCTCATAGATTATTCTACGGTTTTTCTAAAGGCGGATCAAGGCTAAGCAGTCTTCACCAAGAGCGGTTGGCGACGGGGGAATTAATTTTCAAAGATCTCACCAATAATAATGACAAACAATTTCGGGCCACTCCGAAACCTCTGTCAATGTTTGCGAACGAAGAAACATTCCTGTTCTAGTGTCGGCTTTTAGTCGGGTCGCCTATAGATTTAGGCTTGCTAGGGTTCGCGGGGCTGCATCATCGGGCTTATTGCGGGGCTTAGGGGCCGGGGCCGGCAGTGTGGCTTTTTTAACAGTCCAACAAAGATTCTAAGGGAAATCGCAGTAAGATGAAATGAACGAATGAATGTGAACACAAGAGGCTCAAGAAATTCAGAATTAAAAACTGGGAATGTGTGTTTGGAAACGACAGCCTTGGAGTTCTAAGAAAAACAGCTGCTTGAGTGACCAGCCGTGTCCGAATAGCCCCCGCGCGGGGATGACGAGACTAGTCCCTGAATCAGAATGGTAATTTGGGTCTCTTGTCGCTTGGCTCGGCCTCGGCTTACATATCAAAGTGACCTAACTTCCAGAACGCCGACATTCAAATGCACAATGGCATCTGGAGAACGAGTTAAGAAAAATAAACAATGGTCCAAATTTGAGGCAGCACAGGCAGCACAATCACTGATGTGTATCATTTCTTTGATTTGTTTGTTCAATTGCGGTTGACGATGATGGCGCGCGTCGGGGGGAGATCTAGGCGGCTCGGGACCAAGAGCTTCCCCCGAAATAAGCCAAGATTATATTCCTCGCTAGTTACGGAGCAGGCTGCACGAACTATCCGTAGATGTTACTGTTGTACTGTTCAGCGCGTCTCGTGTCGGTCTGGGCCGGGTATTTGGAAAAGTTGATATTCAATGCCAGTGAAGAGAATGCGGAGCTGACGCTCAAGGTATAAATTCAGATCTCCCCCCCCCCCCCCAAACTGTCTGCTCTGGGAAGATAAGCCAGGAGTATTGATCGGCACGATGCTCGCACTCTCACTGCTTCTACCCAGTCTTGTGGGTGCTGCTGCTCTGTGCCCCAGAGACCCCCCTTCTATCGACAAATGCCCCGGGTATAAGGCTTCCAATGTCAATGAATTGGAAAATACCCTCGTTGCGGATTTGCAACTGGCTGGCGAGCCTTGTAACACTTACGGGGAAGACTTGAAGAATCTGAAGCTTAGAGTTCAATATGAAACTGGTAAGCATCGGAACGTACTTTTCATCATCTTCATAGCCTGATCGTTGAGTTTGGCTCCAGATACACGTCTTCATGTAAAAATTTACGACCCCGAGGAGGACGTCTACCAGGTTCCCGAATCAGTTCTCCCACGCCCTGACCCTGAACGCGGCGACCACAAGTCCGTGCTCAAATTTTCCTACGAGGAAGAGCCATTTTCTTTCTCCGTGTCACGCGTGGACAATGGCGAGGTCTTGTTCGATACTAAGGGGACCAATCTCGTCTTTCAATCGCAGTACCTGAATCTGCGCACTTCGCTGCCAGAAGACCCGAACCTTTACGGTTTGGGCGAACACACCAATCCATTCCGCCTAAACACTACAAACTATACTGCGACTGCTTGGAATCGTGATGCGTACGGTATCCCGGCTGGAACCAATCTTTATAGTGACCACCCCATCTACATCGACCATAGAGGCGAAGCTGGTACCCATGGCGTTTTCCTCCTTAATTCCAATGGAATGGACATCAAGATCGACCGAAATGAAAGAGATGGCCAATATCTGGAATACAATGCTATCGGTCAGTAGAGGCAGCAATCACCTCGTTTTTGCCAAATCCGTATAGATATTAACGCAAACCAAATAGGCGGTATTGTCGACCTTTACTTCCTTGCCGGACCGACCCCCAAAGAAGTTGCCTCGCAGTACGCCGGGGTTGTGGGATTACCAGTCATGATGCCTTACTGGGGATTCGGGGTAAGACCCTTTTCATTATTTGCTGATAGAGTACGTCCGACTGATACGATTGATATAGTTCCATCAATGCCGCTATGGCTACCAAGACGCCTTTAATGTTGCTGAGGTGATCTACAATTACAGCCAAGCGAATATTCCCCTCGAGACGATGTGGACAGACATTGACTACATGGACCGCCGCATTGTGTTTACGGTGGACTCCGAAAGATTCCCTATCGAGGAAGTCCGTGGGATCGTCGACTATTTACATGAGCATGACCAACACTACATTGTAATGGTAGATCCTGCAGTGGCATATTCCGATAACGGAGCTTTCAATCGAGGTGTGAAGGACGATATCTTCCTGAAAAGGGAGGATGGTTCTATTTATAAAGGTACGGATTTACAAATTTAAAGGCGCCATGTTCGGACTCTTAATCTAATCCAAATAGGTGTTGTATGGCCCGGTGTGACCGCTTTCCCCGATTGGTTCCATCCGAATGCAGAAAAGTATTGGGTCAACGAATTTACCCAATTCTTCAGCCCGGACACGGGCATTGACATTGATGGTCTATGGATTGATATGAACGACCCGGCCAACTTCTGCAACTACCCCTGCGCGGATCCAGAAAAGTACGCCGAGGACTTCGATTATCCCCCGGACCCACCAGCCGTGCGGCCAAACCCTCGACCCCTCCCAGGTTTCCCACCGGAGTTTCAACCACCACAAGCCCTTGGAAAGAGGGCCGATGAGCACGGACATAAGAAGGGCCTACCGGGTCGCGACCTTATCAATCCGCCATATAAGATTGACAATGAGGCAGGATCTCTAAGCAACAAGACTGCTGATACTGATCTAATTCATGCGAACGGCTTGGCTGAGTACGATGTACACAATATCTATGGCAGCAGTAAGTTCTGTCGTGATAAGTTTTGGTATCGTATTTTTGTGATTTGTAGCTAACTAGATTTATAGTGATGAGCGAGGTGTCTCGTACTGCAATGCTGCAGAGACGGTCATCCTTGAGGCCGTTTGTTATTACACGTAGCACCTTCTCGGGTGCTGGCAGGCATGTTGGCAAATGGTAAGGACATATTCAAATCCTAAGTTGACGAGCAGGAAGTTTTCGGCTATGACGTGGCTAGCTATGGTAGGGATCACTGCTGATACGAAATTTTAAAACAGGCTCGGGGATAATATGAGCAATTGGGAGCAATACAGAACCTCGATTGGACAAATGCTGGCATTTGCTTCTATCTTCCAGATCCCTATGACAGGAAGTGATGTCTGTGGTTTCGCAGGTAACAAAGTCCCTACGTTAACAGACTGAACCAAGTCAAGAATCAGTAATATTAACTTTGCGAATTAGGTGACACAAACGAGAAGCTATGCGCTAGATGGGCCATGCTTGGTGCATTTAACACCTTCTATCGCAATCACAACGACCTGAACTCTATCTCCCAAGAGTTCTTCCTTTGGCAGTCGGTCACCGAAGCGGCCCGGAAGGCCATCGAAATCAGATACAAACTGCTCGATTACATTTACACGGCCTTCAACCGACAGACTAAGACGGGTGAACCATTCCTCAGCCCTATGTTCTACCTGTACCCCAAAGACACAAATACGTTCTCTATCGATCTCCAATTCTTCTACGGAGACGCTATCCTCGTTAGCCCTGTCACAGAAGAGGACGCCACGAGTGTAGACATCTACCTCCCCGACGACATCTTCTATGATTATTACACCGGCAAACCGGTACGCGGACAAGGTAAAACCATCACCCTCGACGACGTTCCTCTGACCCATATTCCCCTCCACTTCCGCGGCGGAAACATCGTCCCCCTCAGAGCCAACAGCGCCAACACCACCAAAGCCCTGCGTGAACAGCCCTTCGACATTGTCATTGCTCCCGATCTCAGTGGGGAAGCGACTGGAAGCCTCTACATTGACGACGGCGAGTCATTGGTGCAAGAACATACCTTGGACGTCCAATTTTCTTATAGCAACGGCCAGTTTAAGATGGAAGGCAAGTTTGACTATGAGGCCATCAGCCAGTTGAAGATCGCCTCCATCTCGGTGCTCGGCCATGGCGGGAAGCCGGCTAAGATGTCTAAGATGGGTGGCGAGCAAGTTCAGTTCAAGTACGATGCTGAGAACAAGGTGTTGTCTGCGGATGTTGGGTTGCCGTTGTCGGGACCGGCAGAGATTAACCTTTCGTAATTAAGGGATATGACATGTTGGTCTTGGGTTGTTACGCATGCGCACCTGCAGACTTTATTTCAGTTTTGTTAGAGTAATTCAAGTGTAGGGCATTAAGCGTCCTACCTGACCCCTTTCTAAACATACAGTATTTTCATTTCAATTAATGGCACTTGCCTTTTGCCTTTTACTTCCCTTTTTTTCTCATCCCGGACAAAGGGAGCTGAAGCCGTGAGTGTGGCGCAATTGAGGACGTTGTCTTGTCAAATTCATATTCTGTTGATATAACCACGTCTGCTGGCCACAGTTACCCCTAATCAAAAACATTCGCAGAAACAAGAAAAGGATAGGTCTCTGCCACGAGACTTTTTATTATAAGTATTATTCATCTCGTTAGATCGGTGCCAGGTATATGACGGAAAGGGTGATACTGCGCCTCATCGAAGAATTCCAAATAACATAGCCATGCTCTAATTTCAACTTCAAACCCATGTCTGCAATCATGTTTTTGGAGGCCTTACCTGATAAGGGCAGAGACCATATTGAAGAAGACGAAAAGGGGTTTTCTTTTGATATCATTATACATGGATAATTCTGTCCATCTCGGCCGAAAACGCCAGAGCTGAAGATGAATATGCTTATCCCTTGTCTTCCTCAGCACCTTAATTTTCTGAACATCCTTGTATAGGGTTATGACTATATGCGCCACATATGGGAAGTAATGTTCTAACGGTTGTAAAAGCAGCCTAAGGGCCGTTTGGTCCCTGAATCCTACCTAGTATCCTGAACTATAACTACTTTGGAAGTAGTCCAATTTGGTACGGTTGGCTGTTCACCGAGCCTCGGGACAACCCCAGACGTTCTTCTTTTTCTGTTCTTGATGTGTTTTAGTGTCAGTGGCGGCTCATGATGAAGGACGTTCCGTCGACCGTGCATTATGGGCCTATACTTTCAATCGAATGCCTTTCCAGATTCCAGAGCATCGGATCCTCCGGGCGTAGTTCCGTCTTAACTACTGTTGTAACTTGTCAGAACTCAGGTGTTCATATGCAACAAACACAATGAGATAAAGGGAGATTGACGTATATTGCATATTCAAGAAACTGTCTATCTCTCGTCTGTGAGTAAAGTCTCAAGTTTATCGATATCATACTGTGCTATATTCCACACAGCTAATATGGTAGTCGAACGTTTTTCCATGGCTGTCGAGCACAATTTTCTAATTTTCGATAGAGGCAGTCTCAAATTTATTGAATTCACCACAAAGTAGCATTGTACTGTAGCACTTAGCAAAAGTCTCCGAAGCTTCTTTTCTCTGGTACATGATTTGGAATTGTCATGCATTTAAGTTCTTTTGCCCAGAGTTAGTGGCCTTTGCATGGCCGGTAGTCCAGTTAAGGACACCACTAGAGACACTAAACTTCAAGAATCCAGGATATGGACTCTAGGGGCCGCATGGGGCCGCAGGTATTAGGACAAAGGGCCTATCAGCTCCATCAAGGCAGACTGACAAACGGCCCCCAAGTTCCAACGCTCTGCGCGCCAGCCACACTTCGACCTCCAAGTTTCAAGTGAGCCATTACATTCCAGGGAAAAACAATCAATCTGTTACGTCTTCAATCTCAACAGGGACGTCCATCCTTCCGGATAATATACCGATCGAGCGGGTTTACATGTTTCCTCCGATGTCCGAGACTCGAGAGAGAAATCAGGGTGCATTGAATTCTCCGCTTGCGCATCCGGGGGATTTGGCTTTCCGGGTCAAACGGCTGATCATGGCCCCCTGTTCTATTTTTGGAGCCTCTAGGGCTTCTTCAAAGCAAGGTTCTTGGATCTGCAGCCTTTCCGTCCTTCTTACTATCTAGGATGGGGTGAAGAACCTCTTCCGTACAAACCGAACAAGCCGTTTGATTGGTGCTGTGTGTGATAAGATGTTTAGGTATGGAGTACGGGGTAAACTATCCCCAATTACCCCTTGGCTCAATGATGCTTCGAGGCCTTCCAGGCGATAGCTAATGGCCTGCCAAATCAGGAAATCGTTTGATTGAGTCCTCATCTTCGGAATCATTTAGCCTCTTGTCCACCTTAATGAGACCGAGCGCTGTCATTGTTGCCTGTTTGAGAACGCTGGGCGAGATATCTATAAATATACTGGCTTCATCGAGTCGCGTGAACTAGCTGTGTCGTTAGCCCTTCCCAGCTATTGACTTGCTTGAAATTCAGTGGATTTTACCCTACTGAATGGCGTGTTTCTCATACCGTTGCCAGTTGAACCCTCGAGTTAAAGCTTGTTGCCATATACCATCACGATCGGAATCCAAACACAGAAAAAGATGCCAAAAATTCTTTCTCAACGTTCGGCAAACGATGCCAATCGGCCCGTCCCGAAGAAAAGGCCGCGGACACGGTCTGGCTGTCTCACCTGTAGGTAAGTACCGTGCGACAACCATTTTTCTCTTTGCCATCATTGGCGGACTCGGTTGACAACTTCCATTAGAATTCGGAGAATTAAATGTGACGAAGCAAGGCCCAGTTGTGTGAAATGCACCAGTACTGGACGGAAATGCGATGGCTATGCGCCGCAGCCGCTGTCAAAAAAGGAGCTTGCGATTGCTCTTGGAAAGCAATCTCAGCAGACTCCTTTTTCGAAAAGGCAAACGAGCGCCAGTTTGATTCATCCCCCACAACCGCCTCTTTTGTCTGAGGCTCTCGATGAGACTGAAAGGCAATGTCTCGATTTCTTTCGCTCAGATACAGCTTCAATATCCGGCGTTTTTTTCTGTCCTGGGTTCTGGCAAAGTATCGTACTGCAGGTTTCCCACATAGAGCCGGCGATTAAACATGGACTCATAGCCCTCGGGTCCCTACATAAGCGATTCCAACTTGAAACCGCTGAAGGCACGACCTGTCCAAATCGATGTCAGGAAATCCACGAACGTTCTCAGTATGCCATGGTACACTACGGGAAGGCTGTTGGGTATGCAAAGAAATTGCTTGCTGATGTCGAGGCAGCTCACAATCGCCAAGAGGAAGCAAAGAATATAGATATTGCGTTCATCGCATGTATTATATTCGTTTGCTACGAGAACCTGGCGGGCAACTACGAAACTTCCACTATGCATTTGAGAAGTGGGCTTCGAGTTCTCGAGGAGCACGAGAGGCAGAGAAATGCGCTAAAGGATGTGAACGTGATAGCAGATAAGTCGGGCGCGTGCGATAGTGCCGGAGCCAGAAAGACGTCAAATCCCAATACGCTGCCGATTTTGCCAGCCCCTTCTCCAATCCGGCCTACGATATGTCGCCTCCTTCGTCGCCTTGAAGTGCAATGTCTGGCACTGTCCGGTATGCGAGAAATTTATATGTACGGTGGGAAATATCCACCCTTTTCCCAAGAAGAATATGCGGAACCCCAACCAGTACCACCGGACTTTATGGAAGGTGGAATGCAAGAAGCTAGCTCTTACCTCATCGATATCATACGCTGGCTCTTCAAACTGGGCGCGTTCCTTCAAGTTCTCAAAGGTCCGTTCAGCGAATATATGCAAGAAGATGAGGAGAGCTCCGGAGTCCCCGCAACACGGTATCCAACAGAGGCAGATTCGGGGCATATCTTCTATTTGTTGCAACGATGTGAACAGCATCTTCAGGACTGGAACACAGCCTATCAGCGCACTCTCCCTTGTTTATCCACCCATCCATCCTGTGTAGAGCACCGCACCTCCGCCGTCCTTCACATATATTACATATGTGCCATTCTTATAGTGCAGGCAGGAAAGACAGGAACTGAGACCGCGTGGGACAACTTCCTCCCAACTATACGAGACACCATCGACACGGTTGAGAAACTTATAGTATGCCGCAAATCAGATGAATATTACGAGCAAAACGGTAGCGAGGCTTTTCTCGTTTCACTTGAAATTGGTGTTATCATTCCGCTGTTCTTCCTGGGCCATCGATGTCGCGATCCAGTTATCAGGCAACGCATTATCTCTTTATTATCCAGTCCACCCTTCATGCGTGAAAGCCGCTGGGATTCTCTTGGGGCGGCAGCGGTGATACGGAGGATCATGGAGATTGAGGAATCGGAGGCCAGGAGACTGCACGGTCAGTTGCATAGCCCACCTTACACTGACTCTACTCTCCCACCAGATGCGGACTGTGGGATCAATGAGTCGGCTACCATGGAGTATCCGGTCCTGAGCAGTGCCGAGGATATCCCGGAACAGGCGAGGGTTCGTGCGATACTTCCGGGGTTGAAAGCGGTAGATCGGGTTGTCGAAGTAGAGTTCGCAATGAAGCCAGACGGAAAACAGTGGGTGGTGAGAAGGGAACGTATTTCGTTTTAGTTTTGGGGGATCTATCTAACACTGTATTTATGTTCCTGTCCCCGCTTTCTGTGGTTTATTCGTTTTGTTTCCCTTTTTTATTTCTTTCCGGTCGATCTCTCAATGAACAAGTTCCCCTGTCAACTAGCTCTCAAGTTACTGTCAAATCAAAATAGAGGCATGAATGGTATTCTCCGTGGAGGTTTGTCACGGTAGAATACCCGCATTTATCCGACTAACGTCTCCATTCAATGAGATTATAAGAACCCCATTTCTCTTTCCCAGACCGCAATTCTGTCGTTTCGCGTCGGCAGTCCTTGATTTCTAGTAGCGTGCAAACTGTCGACACGGAACTCGACATTTGCGAACAAAAGCTATATCTTCCAAGAAAAGCGCCGGCTTAGCTCTAGTCTCCTCTTCAACAACACGTGTGAGATAATATAAGAAAAGTATATTATATCGTCCTGTCCGAAGTTTGCGTTGAAAGGAAGTTGAACGATTCCGGCTTCGATCGTTAATTCGTGAAGGGGCCATCTTCCAAGTCTTCGGCCCTCTTGGCATTCGGCTTCAGGGGGCGCGAGTCATTCCCGACGTACTGCTGGTGAAGTGACGGTCCGGCTGCCAACCACGGCTTCAGCGACACTATTCATAGACTGTGTGGGTTTGCGGGGAAAGTTGATGTGATTGATCGTCCACGCGGGTCTGGATATTTGGGTCTTGGTGGGTGTGCGATATATTAATACTTCCCTCCAAGTCTAGGCTAAATCCCGTCTTGAGTAAAGGGCACCATGCATGCTCACTAGTCATTTGGTCAGTGACAATGAAGAATTCCAGGGGTATCCAGGTTATTTTGTTTGTTGTGTGATGGCGGCAATCCTGTCTGCCGGCTACAGATAAGGATATAAGAGTCTTCCCAACGGTCTAATAGTAGATGGGCAAGTATTGATAATTCAAATTCTTTCGCTCCCTCGTTGACAGACAAGTCTCCTGTTTAAATCGAGACTAACTTCAAGATGAAGTGGCCTCTACTCCCTGTCATAGCCCTCCTCGCACCGCAGCATGTTACGGCCCAGATGATGCTGCGGTTCGCCTGCTCACAGCTTGTTGTTGAACGCACCGACCCCCTAGTTGAGCCTGGCGAGAATCCCTCTTCTCATCTCCATCAAATCGTTGGGGGGAACTCCTTCAACATTACAATGACACCGGTTGAGCATGACTTGGCCACGGAGTCAACCTGCACCTCATGCAGCTTTCCCCAGGACCGCTCCAACTACTGGACCGCCATCCTCTTCTTCAAGAGAGCGGATGGGAAATTTAAGCGGGTACCCCAGGTTGCTAATTCTGGCCTTCACAACAAGGGCGGAATGGATGTTTACTACATCCCTAGCGGCACTGTTACCTCCTTCCCTCCTGTGAGTTTATAGGTGTGCCAAACTCGAAAGTAGTTTCCCATTCCTAACAAGCTCTAGGGCTTCCGCATGTTGGCGGGCGATGCCATGGCCACAAACCCCCCAACCTCAGCGCAAGGTAATATCTGCTTCCGCTGCTGGAACGCTCCAAACGAAAACACCTTTGTCGGTGGCGCGCCCTGTACTGGCCAGGATACCGTAGACATTCCCAACTCCCGCGACTGCTACTTCTTACGGCAGACCATCATCTTCCCCGCGTAAGTGTACTTCCTTCGCCTTAGAAGCAAAGACCGTGCTGGCTAATACTGCATCTCCAGTTGCTGGGACGGAGTAAACCTCGACAGCCCGAACCATCAAGACCACGTCGCATACAGCGGCGTTGGAGCCACCGGCGGAGGACCCTGCCCAGCAAGTCACCCCGTCAAAGTCCCGCAGGTAATGTATGAAATTATGTGGGATGTGCGAGAGTTCCAGGCAGACCAGTCCATGTGGCCTACGGACGGCTCTAACCCATACATTCTCAGCAATAATATGGGGTGAGCTGAATGCTTTTGATAAAAGTTTATCACGACCTGTCCGAATGCTAATCATTGTTTGTGGCTATCCCAGCGGTTCTGCGGCCCATGGCGATTATGTGTTCGGCTGGGAGGGAGACATATTGCAGCGCGCTATGGATAACCGTTGTAATCTTAACATGGCTTGTCCAGCAGCGGGCCTCATCACTCAGTCGGAGGCCGAGTATGATGCGTGCACCGTCCCACAGCAGGCGGAAGAGGCTGTTGATGGCTGTAAGTGGACATAAATTTATTCCTAAATCCACACAATGCCTCGCCGTACGTCAAATTGCTAACGAGAAAAATTGTTAACCAGGGCTTGACGAGCTTCCGGGTTATGCAGGGGTATAACTTACTGAGAATTGTGGTTCGCCTGGGGCGTAAATGGTGGAATCAGGGTAACGAATTTACGTGCTTTTCTGTAGCCTGAATGTTATATGTCCGCCCTTTTTGTTTGTTTTTTGGCCTCAGAAGCTTTTAAAGTTAGCATGTCAATCAAATCGTATTATGCTTTTTGGCCCGCACGTTAATTCTTCGGTTTAGCGTTGTGCAGTGATCCTGGTTGTGCATAGATCCTACGGTCTTGCAATAGTAGCCTTCAAGTTGCTTTTCTCCGGACCATCTTTCGGCAGTCAGATAAGTCCAGTCATGGCGAGATGTTTATAGGCTTTGATTAACGGGAAGAACAAACCAGCTCGTGTGAAGGACGTTACCTATCTAGGGCTTCTTGAATCATGTGATATTTCTCTATACCTACCTAGGTACCAGGCAGAGGGGGTACGCTGCCAAACTGCCTCACAACCTCACATAAGGGCCCACAATGTTCTAAAACTTTCTTTAACCATGCAAATTTCATAACCAACGTCAACTATTCTCAGAAAGATAGATACTATATAGCACGCTAGTATTCGTATAGAGCATAGTAGTCATAGGGACATAAGCACGACAGCTCAATTATCCTCCAGCTCACCTACACTTACTGCTAGATCCAAAACGTCACACAACCACAAGTGACATAGTACGTGAGTATAATTTGTTCCACAAAGGGGAAGGAGGGCCACCTTATGCCTCTTCGTCCAATGTTTTGACATCGAAATGTGTGGCGCGGCCCTTGTATGCCGTTTGAGCTATCATGTTCATCTGTTCCTCCTTCGCGTCCAAGCTTCTGAAAGTGAGCCAAAAAACAACGCCACCACAGAATGAGATGATGGCTACGACTGTGTAGTTCCAAACCAAGAGGGGATCTTCCGATAGGGAGACGAACGCCTGGCCAATGGCAGAGGATACGGCACTGGTGAAGTGGTAGAAACCTGTTGGAGATGGAATGTCAATATCTTCAAAGATAGCAGCCGTATTTTTGCTTAAAAGGGCCCATGTGACCGAGGGAGGTAACTAAAAATAGAAACTGACCGAAAACCAAGCCTCTCATGTTCTCAGGTGCTTTAGTATACGAATATTCGAGACCCGTGATAGAAGCCATGATCTCAGAGAGGCCAACAAGAATATACTATTGTTTGTATTAGCAATTTGATATCTGAATTAAAAGGGACAATGACTGTGTTTCTCTGTTTGAGTAGAAGTCCTTACCGCGCCAGCCTGAATCCACACGTTCAGTGGAGCAGGTTTGTCACACTTATTCATGTACTTTCCGCATTTTCCTTTGGAGTAGATGTTGTGCTGTACGACGGCAGCCCAAATCATAGCACAGCAAACAATGAAGAAGCCCGACCCCATACGTCTGAGTGGGGAGAAGCGAATCTTAAGCCACCGAAGCGCAGGATACACCAACATATCCAAAATCGGGATCATGATCACTATACCTAAGGGGTTCAAGTTGTGTATCAGATCGTTTGGCGCGCCGTGAAGCTCCATCGTAGCGGCTTGGGAAACCAAATTGGAATCCATTTGGTTGTATCCGAGCCCTGATTCAAGTCAGTCCCAGCTAGTATGTGTGGTGTATCCGCATTTTATCTTACAAAACAGTGGATAGTATGCAAACACCAAGCATGCTTTGGTTCCTCTTGCGACTTGGTCAACCCAGGCATTGTCGAAGGTCATAAATTTAGGTTTTTTCAATACTTTTGACGGTTTAACATCTTCCCAGAAAGCTGGAGAACCCAGATTACGAGTACTGTGTGGGGGTTAGCGCATCCGTGCAGCGTCAATTATATGGAATAGTACTTACGTTTTCGCCGGATTCCATGACACTTTCCCCTTGCAAGCGAACTTGATGAGCTTGACGGCGTTTCCAAGAACGGAATCCGTCGGAGGAGTATGGACGTATTTCTTGTGGAAGATTCCTAGTACAAGAGGGCACAAGCAGAACATGAGGGTCGGAAGGGTGAAGGAGAGCCAGAAACCGATATAACGTTCGGCATAGACCATGGTAACTTGACCGACAATGGAACCGATGTTGATGCACATGTAGAAATACATGAAAATACGTTGAGTAGTGAGAGCAGGATCCACAATTATCCTTTCGCCCCTCCGGTCTTTTACCACGCGCATTTTCGTGTGTTTCAATTGCTCAACCATAAGGGGAGAGATGTTAGGCCTGGAACACGTCAGTTGCATGTCTTAAAATAGCCAAATTAACAACATATGTATCTTACTTGAAACCACCAGCCCCAAGACCGAAGATAACAAGACCGAGGGCTAGACAAGCTATAGCTCCATCGGGATGTTTAATCACTGGAGGAAGAGCGGATACGATAATGACGATATGGCCCACCATAGCGACGGCGATACAGTAATGAATAGTCTTGATTTTTCCCCATTTTGTATCGGCCAGGTAGCCTGTAAATCAATTGTCTCAGTTTGAAGCTCTTATTGCCAACATTGGTTTTAGACGTACCGCCGATGAGAGGAGAAAAGTATGACCACATCTTGTTGACTATCCCCAAAATATTAGCATCTTTTCATAGTAACCCAGTCGGTAAAAATGATCCCGTACACAGTACCAGAGCTTGTGCAGCTCGTTGACCTTTTCCCAGGGCTATAGATCCAGTTAGCAAAGTTCATGCAGTGCCTCAAACAGACAACGAAGAGGAAGTAGATAACGTACCTCCAGGCTGGCCATCATCGTGAGGGTCATTTCCGGTGGATGATCCAGGGGGAAGTGGTTGCTGGATGAAATTGGTTACTAATAACATTGGTCAGGTCCAATGAGTCTCGGAAACAGTAGCTTGATGAAGTCGTCTGGGAACTTTGCAGTATACATACAAACAGCTGTAGTTCCATAATAGGCAAATCGCTCGCACAGCTCAACGAAAGCAATAGTGAAACAAATCCATGGAATCCTATCAGGTACACGCCTGAGCGTCTCAAGTTCCTCCTCCGTCGGAGCGGGATATTCGCTGCCTGAAAGATCTTCGTTTTCAATGACGGCCACCCGCTTCTCGGGCACGGTAACTTCTTTGTAAAAAGCTTTATCTGGCTCAGGGCCCTCCGCGGTTGCACTGTATGCCATTTTCAAAGTCCGCAGCCAACACGGGCGCACAACACAGAGTGTTGAAATACAAGATGGCGTGGTCTGGAAGGCAAGCAGTGGAAACGAGATAAGAAAAGGACAAGGAAACAGGGCGACAAGAGGGGGAAATCAGCCTCTTTACATATTCTTGCCCATATCCATGCAAAACATGATGGGGCGTAATACCCCGATCGCGAGGCCGAAGAAGGGAGCGCACGCGATATCGAGGTCGCATTGTCGTTATCTCGGATGCGAGCCTAATCGACTTGCTAAAGCCACCAAAGAACACGCTAGCTCTCCAACTTCAACAGTAAGCAGGTTACGACAAATCATAGAAGAGTCTGAATTTGACAACACAGGAAGACGACCGTCCATTTTTCCAAGTTACATCCCGCAGGCTTGGCCTGCTTCCATAGTTCGGCTGTCATGTTCAGCAAGAGGTTGTTTGGTGAATTTCTTGGAAGGATAGGCATGTTTAGCTGCCATAGCTGGTTAAATCCCTAGCTATCAGTATCATCGGTCCAGGGCCTAATTTAGCCCATTGAAACCCTTAGTTGTCCATTTAAAGCTATACCTACTGTACTTTGGTCTGAGGAAAAGCTGGGGTTAGAGGTAGGTAGCATCGGATCAATTCAGCTTGTTGGGTTATGGGAACTCCGTATTATTTCGCAAGATAACAGTTAACAAAAAATAGACGTTCATTGATAGGCTTGATCTGGTAAACGGGGTTTCCAGAAGCTGGGTTGGAAGCCGAAGATAAGCGTTGTGGGCTGCAATGTTGATATTTTATGCGTCGCGCTGTGAATCTCGATGTTTTAGCTTGTATAAATCAAAACTAACAAGATGACATACACATTGCAGCGGAAGATTCCAAATGTACGGTAGTATTTGACATCCCGCAATGCGACATGGATATTGTCCCGATTAAAGATCATATTGTTTTTGCGCCATCTTTCCAGCAGGACCAGGTAGTTTAAAGTGTTAAAGCATCCATGGATGAGTTTCGGGGCTGGAACCGCAGTTTTTGCATTGATGCTCGAAAAGCAGCACATAATGCTTATGCCTATCTCATTTTGAAGCGCTTGTTTGAAGGATGGTCGGTCCGATATGGAGCTAGTTGACGGGACTTCTATTGTAGATTGCGCAATGTCCGACGCAGTTAGCATCACAGTTTGACACCAGTAGTCAATCGTCTGCTTCCATGGCAAAGTCGAAAACAGGGGAAAAGAGGAACCCGCCGCGGTCCCGCCTTCCAAGCCATTAGTGGATTTGCCAACCCTCACCAACTAAAAGCTTCGCATTCTTACGAAGGCTTATTCATAACTTCATCCCCAACAGCCATCCACCGACGACAAGGCCGCCTTCTCTCCCCTCATTACTACTTGGCAAACACGCCGGCTTCGAATGTTCAAGGGGTCCCAGACGACCAGCCTGTCATAGGCTGTCAAAGCGGCGTATCCGGGGTATATCAGGGTAACGTATTGGGATAGTCCACTAAGGAAGTGTTGGTGGGTGGGATGTTTCGAAGGCGAACTTTAGTCTTGACGTCGAGATCCTTGGGAGAAATATCCCGTCCACGTGACCGTCAACCTCACCTGGGCAAGTTCTCTTCGCCTTTCTTCAAGCCATTGCCTTATTATACTCAACATATCTCATTACTCTCACACCTGGCTATTATTATTGTCAAGCGTCCGCATCTTGAGCTACGATCTTACTAGCGTTAGGATAGCTGGCCGCTTGAATCAAGCAGAAAGATTGATTTCCCTGGATCCTACCAGCAGAAAGGTGACAAGTGATGTCTCCACAAGGTGACAGGGAAGGCAAAGAAAGAATACTTGAACTTATTAATGAATGGCTTATGGTAGTTATGCAAGAAAGAACCCCGCATTTGTACTTGGACCTTTCGAAACATACCAACATAACATTCAAGTTGATATCGGTTATGGTTAGCCGGCATCCCAGCGTCCCATGATCCTGCGTTCTCTAGTTACTGTCACTCGGGCTTTTGAACAGATTAGATTACTTACAGGAATGGCATCGTCTGTCCGTCGGTGGTTGATTAACCTTGACATCTGTATGTACATCCTAGCAGAACGTCATATTAACCCCCCGCGGCTCCTCTTTCACTGTCAGACTTACCTACGCTATTGAAAGTAGGAATGATTGGGGCGTTTAATCCAAATATGCTTCCTTAAAAAGAAAGATGTCGCAACAATCGTTAGTCCTTCAGCAAGGCCATCAAGAAGATTCCAGAGGGAAAAAACAACTCTCAAGTTGCTAGGGGATGTGGCAGGGACCAGTTGCCAGCCGCCTGCTTTCTGACATGCCGTCCTTGGCCTAGACCAAACGGGCATGTTTCTATGCCCAAAAATCTTCGATCCCACGCTGTGTGAGGCTCAATGAATGCTACATATGGTTCTACCCTTAGGAAACGCGGGGACATCGGTCCATTCCGAAGGACGTGCACTCCCAAGGGATTCGGACAAGAAAGATTCGTCCACCCATGGTCCGGGTTGTAAGTGAGGAAACAATAAAGGAAGCGTTAACAGCAGCTGCTGGCAGTTCTCCTTGTTACATATGTGCCTGATGCTGCGTACAGTTTTCGATTCTTGTTTAAGGCTCCCGCCTAGGCCGTGCGATAGCTCCACATAATCTATGAATACAAGGAATCTACATCCTTCCTTGCTACTCGCTCATTGGGCGTGTGCAAAACCGTTGAGTTTACAGTTTGTTTTGGCGACGTAACGGTCCCGGGAAAGAAATGCTTTGAGTGCCCAGACAATCCTTGCTGGACATGCATTTTTCTCGATCTACCAGACTCCTTCAGGTTTGCTTGTGGAGTGTACGATCGCACGAATCACCGCGATCTTCTTCAGTCAGTATTGCCTTTTTATACTGTATGTGGAACGTTCGAATCAAAGGGTCACGTATGATGACGTGCTCTTATCCTTTATCCTGTTTAGGCTTCTTCCAGCTTTCCCTTGTTCTCCCAATATCTCTATGCCATACGAGGAGGGTTCTTCTTCATATAGAAACGGTCGGTTAGACTATGTCACCTTCTCTTTGATGATTTCTCAAAGAAGCAGTCAAACTGCTTCTTCTTGATTGACACATCCCGTTTGGAATCAGATGTCCGAAAGGGGAGTGACGAAAGTTCCTTTGAAGTGTGCAATAAGCGCGAAAATCGGGGTGTTTCTCATCGTAGTCGCACAATATCTGATTCTTGGTCTGTTGCACTCGCAGCTTAGCTGGAATAACACCCAGAAAAACTTCTAATCCGGACCAAACACTGGCATGTATCCAAACTCCCCTCTATCAAGCCGAATAGAAATCTACCTAGGTAGAAAATGGATGCGCCGGCTCAATACAGACTCGTCGATACCAAGTACAGCTGTGGACGCGTTTAATGCTAATCTTCGTCCAGTCATCTGAGGCCTCTTAAAAACTATCGAACACTGACACTTACTAACAGACCGGCCTGAGTTGCAACCAGATTGCAGAATATGATGGATCTTCTTGTTATGGGGTTTATTCTCAGTATGAAGGCGCTATTGGTGTCTTATCTCCAATTCCCGCCATAATAAATGTATCGCAGACTGTACGTGGAAAAAGGTCCATGCACATGTTAAAGTCAGCATGGGAAGGTTCAAATGATCCCTATGAAGACCGATGAATAACCATCGAGCTCGGTTACACAATATCGTACTGTAGATGTCAAAGTCACATTTTGGTACGAGCTCCTTCATTCATATCACGCACCGTTTTCCCGCTCCTCTTGTGCATCTCGTCAGCCTTTTCGGGTGGTTTAGACTGGGAAGGTCGCAAACAGAGTCCAGGCTCTTCCGATTTTCAAGCTTCAACCATATTTGAAACTACGAAACACACTACTATGCAACAACTCAGCCAGCGGAAGGCAAATCGCATCTGACATCCAGCATGCCGCCGTCAATCTAAAGGTAGGTGCAAGGTCTATAATAATTGTCTGATACTCACGGGCCTGGGAATAATTGCGCCAATATATTCCAAGTATATTTCACGAAAGTTTCTGACGAGTACGCACACAGACAGAGGGGCCCGTCACACTGTTATGCCTCTCATCTTCATATGCTTTCATAAAGAGAGGCTTGTCTTCTCCATTGACACCGATTTTTTAACTCACCGATATTGCAAATATTGTATAAACGCTTATGGCACTGGAACCGTGAGAGTAAGCGACTCTAACTTTTTGGTCCTTTTTACTGACGCTTCTGGCTCACCACCACCCCAACATCATTGAAATGCTCTCAAACATCACAAAAAATCAGGACGCGCAGCATGCTGACCGAGGTATTTCTTGGCATGAATGTCGAAGTCAGGGTGAATTAGCAAGTGGAGTTTGAGTTACAAAACACAGCATCAGGCAGCTTGCAGTTCTGTAGCTTCTTCCGCACGGTCTCTACAACATCTCTAAGGAGATCCGAAATGTGGGCTATATTTGGTTACGGGCGCCGGGTTTTATGCTTCAGGTAGAGGGATTGCCAGGACGGAATCGAAATTGGAATAATTCCAGCTCGTGCGAGCAAAATCGTTGACGGTCGATTTGGAGGAATGTCTAGTAACTTAGCTGCAGAATCTGAAACGCCGCCGTTTGCCATCTTGTCCCTTCCGATATTTCAAGTTTAAAGCGCGATCGGATCATTTAAATATTCGACGGTGTGCAACGCTGTTATATGCCACTCGGAAAATTTCACCGAGTCCAGATATCTTCTCAGCTTGCTTTTCGTTTATGAGGCAGCGTTCTCCTTCACTCATCCCTGTTATAATGGTACGACTATAAGGATTTACAGAGTCTAGATACTCGTTGATGCGCTAACCCCTAAGCGCAACATCTTCGAGTAATAGTACTAACAGCTACAGGAGCTTGCACGGATTGTCAATCTCATGTTTTGATGAATAAATACCAACGCATTAGCACAGAGATGGCGCCGGCAAGTATGTTCTTGATACGCAGCTTAGATGCGACATTTTCAGGATGCATTAACAACATTTGACACCTTACACACTGAGCATCATTTCCCCCACAGCCTGAAACGATACGCCTCGGCTAAATACTAGCATATCCATCTTTCATGGTCCGTCGCGTTACAGCATCAGCGTTCCTCGGCGGTTAACGCATCCCCCAATAGATCGTTGTTGAATCGATATTGAATTGGTCGTTAATCAGGCATAGCGTGTTTGGAGTCAGTTTCCTCCGAGAAATTGAGTGCCCTCTCTTTACCTTGAAACCATCGGTTAAACTCGTGGTAGGCCAACGCATGTACATTCCATGCAGTGCCAGTAGTACGTGTTTACAGTTGATGTGTTTGACTTGCAAACTTCCGAGGACAATGACCATGCTGGACGATTCTCTCAGGAGCCCTTACCTCCACAATTAACGAATGCTGATGTTCGCAGTATGCACGGCACGGACTCTAGCCCGGTCTATTTGTAGATCGCGCAGATATACATCTCGTTTATGCAAGTTGTTCCGATAATAATAATAATAGCTGTATCAAAATGCTGAAACAGCGCGTCTCCCCTCTTTTTTTCCCCCGGCGTAGCTTCATGGTGCTCTCTTGGTTTTTACCTCTCCCGCTCCCCTCCCGGTTAGTCTGATCGTCTCCCATCGAGGCTAAAGCACGCTACGAAGCGATAGTGGAGCTGGGTTACAGTTGAGTTATTCCTGTTTAACGCTGTCAAGGAAAAGGAGATCGCTGTTAAACCGGAGCTCTGTTGGACAAAAAAACATGGTTGACAGTGACACCAAGTACTTTTTTCTAATTTACAAGGGGCTACGTCGACTCTTTGTACTACTGTCCGAGCTCAAGGAATGTGATTGTTGACTGCAGGGATATCAATTCCAGCTTTCAGCCCTTCATGATCTACAAGCCAGCAAATTACAACTGCGGCCGGGGTGTCAGTCTCCTCAAGGCGGTTGGATAGTAAGCACCCTGCACTGCAGCCTTGCAAGAAAGCCGAAAAGGGGCCATTTTCCAGCAACGAAGCTCCCTTTCCGATAACAGCAGCAACTATAAGCTATAAAGCAGCCTAATAAAGGATGCTAGCTCCATGTCACTTGGAACTTCCTCCAGGAAGTTTATTCATCTACACCGACGTATGGCAATATATACGCCCTGCTCTCCCAATCATCCTTAATTTCCAGGGTCCCTGCTATCCCTGGTATGAATCTCGGCCATATATCTCCAGGGCTCTTCTTCCATGTTCTGGGATACTACATTCTTCTACGCCGTTCAGCGCCTGTCGCCCTAGGCGAAAATGGCGATGACATCGGAACTAAAAGAAAATTTTATCCTGATTGGGGTTTTCGGGCTCTTCACATTGGCCCTTATGGTTGCACGATTACTCTTACGAAAGATTCAAAAGCATTCGCTCAGTGCAGATGACTATCTTACAGCATTTGCGTTCATTTGTTTCGCGGCGCGGATGACAATCGCTGTTCTGATATTGCTATGGGGAACCAACAGCACAGACCTATCTGTTCCCGCAGGTGGACAATTCAAAGAACCCGGGATCCACCACCGAGAGATGGGAAGCAAGCTGGCTCTCGCTAACAGAGTTGTATATGCTACCTAGTAAGGCTCCATTATCCGTGCGCTGCTGGAGATGACATTGCTTCCCTACTAACTCGTAATGCGTATGTAGCATATGGACGCAGAAAGCCGTCATCATCGTTTTATACAACCGCATACCCCCAGGGCTATTATGGCCGGGCCGTATATTGACTGCTTCCTGGGTGGCGTTAGCCGTCACATTTATTTTAGTCCTTGTCATGTCATTCAGCGAATGTTCCCCTTTCCATCTCTACTGGCAGGTAGTACCAGATCCAGGTAGGATATGAGGAACAACGTCGCGTTACGCGCCAGTGCAACAACTAATTTGCAGACGCAGGCACTTGCGCTAAAGCCACGCTACATTCATATATACATACCGGGGCAAATGCTCTAACTGACCTTATCCTAATTACGATCCCTCTCCCTTGGATCCTTCGCGAATCGTGGTCCCGCACACAGTAAGCCTACAATAGCTCGGTGCCCCTTGAAACCATATTTCTAAAACCCATATTTACAGGAAATCACTTCTTTTCTTTCTACTATTCCTCGGCCTCTTCCTCATTGCCTTCGCCTTCTCTCCCCTCCCCGTTGTAAACCAAAACACCTCACGCACGCACCAAAACGCCCTACAAAACGCCGAAGCCTTTCTCCTCGCATTCCTCGCCAACATCATCACCATCGCGGGCCTAGATCGCCGCTATTCCGCAGAAGATGATGATATCGACGGTATTGATCACCATGACGTTCCCTGGCCAAACTCTTACAGCAATCGTTTCTCCACCGGCAGCGGTTTTAGATCCCTCTTCGACAAAAAGATCATAGTCACCAGCAAATTTGAGCTGCAGCATCAGACTGTCAGTCCCTCGCGGGTTCGACAGATGTTTCCGCGACATCCATGGACTACACCGAAGCGGATGAGCGATGAGAATCTTATCATTCAGGCGAGGGGAGGCAGTGGGTCATAATATTTATTTTCCTTTTTTCGAGGACCCTTTTTATCATCTCTATTTTCATTTTACTTCTTATCATGATATACCCCTGGGCTTGCATAATAGGGGTAGTTGAGGGCGTCTATAAAGCTGGGTCTGGAAAACGAGGGTATTTCTTTTTTTGGCTGGAAAATTTTGAGCAAGGGACTGGCAGTCATTCATTATATTTCTTTCTTTTATTATTTTCGGGGTATTCGGGCTAAATATGGGGTTACTTTCTTTTTTCATTGCCATATACCCCTATCTCTTGACACCCATTTGTTTGAAAGCAATTTGAAAATAGTTGTTGCTATTTACGTAGGCATATATCAGCTTTATCAACATGCTGCTCGCCGCGTCATTGTTACTTTGCTCCAAAGGGGGATGGTCAAAAACGAGGACACAGGTGGTATAAATGGGTTTCTGAGTGATTCTTTTTGTATAATATCTTATTATTGCGGCATGATTTGTTATCTCTTCGTCGTCTGGCTGAGCCAGTAATAAAATTATGTATAGATACAGTATATGTAACTTTATAGTAAAAAGTAAATAGATGTCCGCATGCATCTGGCTTGTGTCTAATGGTACTGAAGAAACGAAGAAAAAGCAAAGGGAGAGGAAGTAAAGGTTCACAGGAAACAACGAAGTATAATGTTAAAAATGCAACCAATAAAAGAAAATAGATCGAAAAGACGGGTATTTTTGGAAAAAAAGATGCTAATATAGACGAAGTCAAAGATAGTTGCCGCCTGTGTGAGGGTTTCCAGCCGGCAACTCAGCCATAGGACCTCGAGGAATGTTGTATTGTGGCTGTGAGTCCGAGGGCGAGGGTAGTTCGTTAACAGGTTTGTAATGTTCAGTTACTCCCGGGTTCGAGAACCCAGTATCATCCAGTTCGGGTACTCGCTTCTTCGTGTCCGTATTCAGGAGAGCCTGTGCATGGGCGGACGACCTTTGAGCCTCTCGATCTTCCTGGTCTGGTTTTCGCAAAAAGAAGAACCATACAGCCAGCCCAATGAGTGCGACACCAGCAACAACGCCGATAACGATACCGGCAATCGCGCCGCCGCTTAGCCCGTTGCTAGAGTCTTTGGATGGCGAGGAAGGGTTGGTTACGGGGTTATCGCCACAGGAGCCCTCCGCGACACCGACAATATCAGTGTCCTTTGTTGGGTTGGCTTCCCAGATGGAGAACTTCTTGAGGTCGTCGTTGACGTGGAGATAGGCGGAAGAGAGGAATGCTTGGCCTAGGAATGGAACGCCAGTTCGGCCGGCATTATGTACGGGGATGATTCGAGAGTTGTTGAGGATTTCTTGCTTGCCGTCAGAGGACAGTTCCACATTCGGAAGAATGAGCTGATGGTTTGGCACAGTGATGACCAAGCCACTGTCCAACTCGAAAGAAAGATTGCCCTTGAAACTAAAAATAGGAAATTGAGTTAGTTGTAATCGAGTACCAAGCTTGCGGACTTCTCTCTGCAGTCTACAACGAGGGCAGTAAGCGCATATTGAAACAACTTACGGAGGATCATCGTTGTGCACGATAGAATCGTCATAGATACCATTGGCTGGACCAAGGTACTTCCCAGGTAATCTTCCGATAAAGTCGTAGAAAACGGGCTCGGGCAGAGAAATCGGTGGAAAATCAGGTCTGATACACATTTTCAGGGCTGTGCCCGCGTCGTCAAAGACACTGTTCTTGTCCCCATACCACGTAGTAATTTGGATACTCTTGACGAAAACAACCATCCCAGAGGAACACTCTTTGACGTCCCCTAGCTCTTTTGTGTAATTAGCACCCTTGGCTTTCGCTTTATCATAGCCACCAAAGACGAGGTTTCCGTTCATTTGATTAGCCGCTTCCAGCCCTTGCCAGCCCCAGAAAAGCGACCATGACCTCGAAGCAATCTTCTTTTGAGACTTGAGAGCATTGAGGAAAGTCGAGGCGCGACCGAGCCCGATACTACCTTGCGGAGGTGTGCCGGCCTTGGGCGTATAAAGAGGGAGTTGTTCAATTGTAGTATCTGGTTTCAATGAAATAGTGTCGTTCCCCCATGCGCCGACGACCCAATCTTTGTTGTTGTTCGATCGAAAATCGTATACATCAGTGTTCTCGGCGTCAACAAAGGAGTCGCTTTTGGCAGCATCGAATACGTTTCCTCGAAACCAGTGGCAATTGCCCGTGGGTTGCGTTTTGGGGCATTCTTGCTCGCTTCCCCAAAACCACGTATTGTTCCAATCACTGTATCATGAAGACGGAATGTGTAAGTAAACCAAGTCGAACAGAAATGAGTAAGGTGATGTGTTGAGAGGAGAACATACCCGTTTATCGCAGCCACGACTTTCTGAGGAGGCGTGCCAACCTCTAAGCCTAGTCCCCATCGTACCTCTGCGTCGGCGTCATTACCTATTGAGTAGTTCCCAATGGGGATTTCAATTGTCGGAGCCGACGTGGAACACTCCTGAGCCTGGCTTCCGTGGATGAGAAGCCAGGACAAAGATAGAACCGATGCGTAAAGCATCTTTCTTGCTTCTTTGCAGGAGGAGGGCTGCAATCATAAATCTCACTGCAGGCGGGTGTCTCAATAACGAAGCGAGGAGAAGAAGGATAGACGATGACGGTTGCCAGAAAAGCTTGAGCGGCAGCCCTCGGTCAGCCGCGCTCTGCTGAGTCCGAGCACATCATGATAAGGTTGCTTTGGAAGCCCCGTTCTCTGCGTGAGGAGAGTTGTGCAGAAACTCCACTTCCCATTCGCTTGTCCTATCGCAGGACTTCGAAGGCCATAGGGCGAGCTAGTTTCCCGCCGGTGGCTCACATCCCTGGCTGTTGGATTCAAGTTGGTTCGGCAACTTTCATTTTGGCCCCTTTCTTAGCCTCAAGGTTGTGCAAGTCATAACCGGATTCTGCAAGTAGTGGCTCCGCCGCAGTGGGCGGCTTTTGCAGCCGGACCCAATGGCCGGTCTCCTTCAAGGGGGTTTGTGATACTAGCGGCTGGCCAACGAGGGGAGCATTCTCTTCCGCGTACTCCGTCGTCGAGTCTGACAGTCTATGTCCCTGAAACCTCGCATCTTACGGCTTGGTTATTAACGCCGAGACGAAGCCAAGAAACTGGCCTGAATAAGATTGAAACAGAGCGATTGAAAATTATTACATTATTCTCTCACGAGCATTTTCCCTGTTGTGCCGAGCCGTAACATTCCGCCATCTGCGGACTGTAGAGTGTTTTTTATGGAGTTTGTGATGATATCTCCGGGTGAGGTTTCCACTTGGCATTTAAAAGCCCCCAGAACGGCGTTAACCCTAATGAGTTCCACGATCCATCAAGGACCATCTCCCAGAGAAGAAGCTTTTTGATGTGAGTTGTGGTTCTTGTGAGAGCAGTAACAACGCCGATTTTTTGTCGGAAAAGCAGCCATTTTTCGACTTTCAAAACATCCAGATTCAGGTTCCAGACTTCCATATGTTCAAATGCATCCCGATCGAGCAACCTTCCAGCGTCGGCGGCGAGAATAATAAAGTCAAAGCTGACAAATAAGTAGAGAAGCGGTAAACCCCTTTTTAAATTTTTAGCCCCCCGCCCCCAACGTTAGCACTGCACTGCCCGCTGGTGTTGGTGAGAATTTATTCGTTTCTTGCTTGTTGCCAATCATAAAAACAGGCACTGTAGGCGCCGACAAGTTGTTACAGCTGGCTCGATAAATATATCTTTCGAACCCTGCCCTGGTGCTCAAACATCTTGAAAACGCCTCTCAACAAGCCCGATAAGAATTAAGGTTGGTTCCAGAGTTTCGAAACCAGATCTGACAATTCGCCGAATGTTGGCATGTTTGCATGTGGACAAGCTGATTTATTTAATATTTATAGATGAAAATGATTTGAGTCGGAGACAAACAAATGCATACCAAAGCGACTTTCTCATTGCCATAGATAGTAATCTGCTTATTTTACAAACTTGCCTTCCCTCTCGACTCAAACGGCAGCAACATAACCAAGACCCCAGCCGCAATGAACATAGCCCCACTGACATAGACTGGCGCCGCAGTTTCCAGGTTCGCAAACATAGCAATGATGGGTGCCATGACGCCGAAGATCCGATTAGCTGCGGCAGTCAATGCGTTGCCCGTGCCGCGATCCTTCGTGGGGAAGATCTCCGGTGTGTAGGCGTACAGAACAGCGTACATGATGTTACTCATAAAACTATATGCGCAATTCCAGCCGAGGAGAGCGTCGGAGTTCATCGCGGTGGTCGACGCAAACAGGAACACTCCTGTGAGCGCGGTTGAGAGCGACAGCGTCCCCTTTCTACCAAATCGCGGTGCTTCAACAAGTGCACCACCGATAAGACAGCCAGGGACTCCGAGAACGGCAATGATTAGAGAATTTCGGTATGTTATATAGGTGGAGCCGTCTCCAAAGTCGACACCACGGGTTGATTGAATATAAGGCAAAAACGAGTTGTATAGCGGAAATCCAAGGCCTATGAATGCCCATATAAGTATAATCAGCGAGGTTGACCAGGCTAATTTGGGAGTCGCAAAGAGCGACTTGACGTGACTCGTGTCAAATTTCTCTAGGTTCCTCCTCAGCGCGCCTCCAGCGCCTATTCTCTGTGCCGTGACACCCCCGAGAGCGTCCAAGGCTGCCACGGTCAACGAAGATTCTCTCCCATTTCGCCGGGCGACTTCGTGAACCACCCGGACAGCCTCTTCGTTCTTCCCTCTACCCATGAGGTACTTTGGCGATTCGAAGATAGTGAAACAGACAAAACGGAGGCCGAACATGACCATTGCTACCCCGCCCATGGCGATCAAAAAATATCTCCATCCCATATTTTCAGAACGGCTACATTCTGCTGCATCCTGCTGGCAGGTTAGACTTCCAAGAAGAGGCCAAGCGACAAGGTTTGCCAACACCTGTGCAAGTGCCCAATCGATGGACAATATTGTAAGAAGATACTGGTGAGTAGCCGGTAAAAACTCAAGAAATATGGCGGAATCAACAGGGAGGTTCCCGCCAACCCCAACTGACCAGAGTGCTACGAAAACGGCGATGGCCGCGAAATTCGGAGCGCCGGCAGCCACCAGCCCAAAGACCGCCGTGATGCCAATAGTAAGATTGAAGGCCCATCGTCGACCGTATATATCACTACTAAACCCCCAGAAGACGGCGCCAGCAAGAAGTCCCAGGCTTTGGGCAAGGACAAGATAAGAGGGTCGACTAGGGGAGAATTCGTTTTGCACAGGGGTCAGGATTAAAGATGTAACAATGGGCCAGAGATTATCGCTGGCCCAGCCGAATCCGATAACGATAAATAACTGCCATTGATACCATCCCATTCCAATATCAAGAATTGCCTGGTTCAGCAACCGCGCCTTTGACTCGTAGATTGGGTCGACGCTGCCAGATGGCAGAGCTCCTGAGGGGCCATGGTCTAGTAATGCGCGCGATTGCGGTTCCGGTATATTTTTATTATTGTCATCGGCAGCGACGGGCTCTAGGCTTTCCCCCTGCATCTTTATATTGCCTGCTCGAAGAAGAAGACAGGGACTGGAAATGCTGGTGCCGAGGCGGGAAATTGGTAGTTCAAGCTACACAACTGTATCAGGGTAGCTCTGCGGAAAGTAAGAATAGCTTTGTGAAGTATTTAGGAAATGTAGGGGTCTTTATGCAGCCTCTTACAACCCCGTTCAGACAAGCATGTCGAATAATACGCAGAAATAACAGCACTTTGTGCTCCGTATAAACCTAGGAATGTTGAACAAATGACGCGATCACATCCCCGCTTGACGCTTTCACCCGAGATGGCGTTGCAAGTTGCAACTGCTGCAGCATTATTAGCCAGCCAATTACCACGCCGAGCAAGGGGAAGCAGCAGCCGGCGTACAAACCTGCAGTTTAGCCATCGCGTCAGTGACTTGGGATGGCTTCGGGCTATTGTAAGCCACTTCCGCTCTCAAGAGATTCTGCTGGTATCGTGGAATACGAACCGCTGTCGACTGAATTGAATCTAACAACTCAACTTAGGGAGGGTCAAGATTTATTGTCCAGTGTATTCCCTCTCCTTTTTCTTTTTTTTTTTTTTTTTTTTTTTTTTTGAATGCGGTTGTT